>QXTE01000342.1:224444-287850 GCA_003942145.1 Platysternon megacephalum
GGTCGGTCCTGGGGCCGGTTTTGTTCAATATCTTCATTAATGATCTGGAGGATGGCGTGGACTGCACTCTCAGCAAATTTGCAGATGACACTAAACTGGGAGGAGTGGTAGATACGCTGGAGGGTAGGGATAGGATACAGAGGGACCTAGACAAATTAGAGGATTGGGCCAAAAGAAACCTGATGAGGTTCAACAAGGACAAGTGCAGAGTCCTGCACTTAGGACGGAAGAATCCCATGCACTGTTACAGACTAGGGACCGAGTGGCTAGGCAGCAGTTCTGCAGAAAAGGACCTAGGGGTTACGGTGGACGAGAAGCTGGATATGAGTCAACAGTGTGCCCTTGTTGCCAAGAAGGCTAACGGCATTTTGGGCTGTATAAGTAGGGGCATTGCCAGCAGATCGAGGGACGTGATCGTTCCCCTCTATTCGACATTGGTGAGGCCTCACCTGGAGTACTGTGTCCAGTTTTGGGCCCCACACTACAAGAAGGATGTGGAAAAATTGGAAAGAGTCCAGCGGAGGGCAACAAAAATGATTAGGGGGCTGGAGCACATGAGTTATGAGGAGAGGCTGAGGGAACTGGGATTGTTTAGTCTGCAGAAGAGAAGAATGAGGGGGGATTTGATAGCTGCTTTCAACTACCTGAAAGGGGGTTCCAAAGAGGATGGATCTAGACTGTTCTCAGTGGTATCAGATGACAGAACAAGGAGTAATGGTCTCAAGTTGCAGTGGGGGAGGTTTAGATTGGATATTAGGAAAAACTTTTTCACTGGGAGGGTGGTGAAGCACTGGAATGGGTTACCTAGGGACGTGGTGGAAACTCCTTCCTTAGAGGTTTTTAAGGTCAGGCTTGACAAAGCCCTGGCTGTGATGATTTAGTTGGGATTAGGTCCTGCTTTGAGCAAGGGGTTGGACTAGATGACCTCCTGAGGTCCCTTCCAACCCTGATATTCTATGATTCTATGATTACTACTGGCTTAACTGCAGCTGGACTAGGGGTTTTTCATCTTCCTCTGCAGCATGGGGCATGGTTCACTTGCACGTTTAAACTAGTGTAAATGGTGGATTCTCTGTAACTTGAAGTCTATAAACCATGATTTGAGGACTTCAGTAACTCAGCCAGAGGTTAGGGTTTTTTTTCAAGAGTGGGTGGGTGAGGTTCTGTGGTCAGACTAGATGATCATGATGGTCCCTTCTGACCTTAAAGTCTATGAGTTTATGAGACTACTTTGGGGTCTTGTGATTTCATCAGATTTCACCAGCTACATGATTTAGCCTATGTCACTTGGATGGGATACCTACAAGGAACATCCAGAATGCTGCACGAGGTAGTGAAGGGAATGCTCTTCCCGCTGACTGAGTATGGAACCCATTGACCCAGCATGATAATAGGGGCACACAGTGCTGCTCAAGATATCAACAAAGACATGGGCCATTAAAAAGCCCTTGACACATGACACTTTTTGGTTTTAGTGTCCTGGCCACATCACAATTCCCTTTAAGGAAAAGTGCTATATAATTGAATAAGGATGTTTTACCCTATATAATTTAAAAGGGAATTATATAATTTGTATGGAATTTTTAAATCACCCTAAAAAATTTAATAGGTCAATTAAAAATTCCATTGAAAGGTTATCAATTCTCAGTTAAATTCTGTAGGACTTTTTTCTATATGGGTTAGTTAGGTGTAGTCTAGCTTCATCAAATTACCCTTGCATTTTCAATTGAATACAAGATTCTTCAGTTCCTAACCTAAACTGTTATGTACTTGGCACAGTTCAACAGCTGCCAAGCTCCACCTTGGTGATAGCTGCACTTTACTGGTTGGTGGGATGAGTGATCCATGTGTATACACCACTCTTGGACCCCTCAAGATAAAATTTTGTAAAGAGCTGTGAGAGTATTATTAGCATGCTCTTCCTAGAATCCTTAGGCATTGTACTGTATTTCACTACTGCTTAGTTTTGTTTTACTTCAATACGTATTTTTATGCATTTACATATTATCTTTACAGAAGCATAATGTGGCTTGGTGCTGTCCGCATATGTAAGCTACTATAACTTGGTTGAGGAACTATTGTGTTGTAACACTATCCTCTAACACGGTAGGACTTTCAGTGTAATTCAAAATCTAAAGAGGTAATGTAAATAGCTTGTTGGATGCACTTATACTCTTTGTCTGAAGATGGCAGCATATCCCTGACTGTATGAACCATCCCTTGCTCTGGAATGGCTGTATCTCTCATGATTTGTGAAATAGGGGCCATCTAAGAGGAAACGTTGAGGTGTGAGATGGAATCCGTTTGTGATTTGGATCACAAAAGAGATCCTGTAATTTTGTTTCAAGCAGGTTGAACATGAAGGAGAGATTCAGAGAGGAGTGGAACAAAAGAAAGTGAAAGAGGAAGTAAAAGAAGGAGGGCTTTAGGGAGTGGACGGAGCACAGGACTGGGATCCAAGACTGGAGCCCTAATCATGGTCTGCTACTTACTCTCAGCCTGGCCTTGGGCAAGTCACTTGACCTCACTCTGCCCCAGTTTCTGCAAGTGTAGAATGGGTGTGACTATACTTCTAGCCCACAGAGATGATGTGACTATTGGTTAGTTAATGGCTGCTCAGTGCTTTGAAGATGTAAAACCTGTTCTAAGTGCTAGGTATTGTTATTGAGGCAAAGAGCCTCATGTGTCCATCAGGTGAGTGGCATGGATTGGGGAGAAAAGTTAAAGTTACACCCAAGTACAACCACAAAAGAATGTAAGTTTACCAAAACTAGAATCTCCTCTATGCTCTCATCATGAGCAAGTTCTTCTAATACCATCAGCTGCCATGTTGTCTGTTCTCTGTTTAACAGAGATCTAAATCTCTTGAGGGGCTCTTGCAGCATGTAGATACATGTAGATGTTCCTTAGATGGAACATCCTCCCTCACTCTTGTAATATCCTCCATCACACCCATTAGCTGCTCTTCACATTGCAGATATTGTAAGAGAATAAGGTGCACTTTACCATTTCCTCTTTGGAGTAATATTTGAAGCATCTCTTCTCCCTTGTATTTTTTTCTACTCCTAAGGAGATGTTTGGACCCTGTGAGTGAAAGGGGGAGAGAGAGAGCGAGCTCTCATTCTGACTTGTCACAAGTTAAATATATTGGATCCAATCCTACATTCCTTGGGCACTCAAAATTCCCACTGAAGTCAACAGGAGTTTTGCGAGAACAAGGAATGCAAGGGTCAGAGCCATTTACACTAAAGGAATCCATACCCTATAGTGAATGAATAATTTGTGACTATAATTTAATTTGCATATGCTGGCATCAACGATTTTGATTACGGTCAAGACAATAAAACTGCCTCTTCCATTGGCCTCAGCGTTTACAGATGGTCAACACCCAAGGGCAAAGGCTCTAGTGTTCCTACATCACGCTTCAAACAGACATGATCCTGATGTTTTCTTCTGACTCGACCATCATTGAAATAGACTTTAAAAGACAAGGGTCCAGTTTGCTCTAGGCTAATACCTGGAATTCACGCTGGCTGTTGCGTAATGTAACTTTGGGTATAGATTAGGCCCTTTAAACCTCACAATACCCCTGAGAGTTAGGGAAGTATTGTTATTTTCATTTTGCTGATGAGAAAACTCAGGCACAGAGAGGGGAAGTGACTTGCCCAAGGTCTTGCAGTGAGTCAGTGTCAGAGCTAAAAGTAGAACGTAAAACTCTTGACTCCCAGTCCACTGATTTAAAACAACATTTCCTTGCACCGGAATGGGAAATACTGGGGACTGATTAGGCCATCTAGTGCAAAGATTTGATGCATGAAAACAAGAATGGGAAACACCACATATCTGCTCAGTTAGTGCTCTACATGGCTTATGAATAGCTAGCAATTGGTGGTGATGACAGAAGTAAACCATGTCCAGAAGAGAGCAGAAGGACTGTGTTATAACCATGGCAAGACCATATGACCAAACAGCATGTTCCCAGTGGTCAATGTGGTTTTGCAGTTCCCCTTAGCTTGTAGTAGACATGTGCAAATGGCCATTCTCTGGCCTTGTGGGTATCTCTGTTTTTCATTTGTCTCTCCACCAAATAGTACCATCTACTGACTTATCTGTGCTGTTTCACTTGCTCTCAAAGCCAGGCCTGTGCTGGCTGTGATGTACACAATGCTGATTAAGCTTCCCGCAAAAGATATCTGAATGTGTGCCACCACAGAACCATCATCCCCCCCTTGTCATTACCACTTGCTCTGACCATTGTGTTGTGTGTCATCTTTCCATGAGGTCACTATTACACATGCTCTGCAGCCTTCCTTCACCCACAAAGACCTTTACAATGTTTTGTCTGACAACTAGCCTTGGCCTCTGGAATGTTCTCCCATGGTGTAGCCAGCTTCCATCTGTTGTCCATGCTGGCAATTTACCTTGACCACATCCACTGCTGTAAGCAGAGAAAATACCCTCTTGCAATGTCTGGGTGCTGTGTGCGTATGTATGTTGTGTCACGATGCCCTCCAGTGGCTGCGCCACAGAAAGGGTGAGAGACCTACAATTATTGTTGGAATTCTTTAGCTCAAGTGTGTTTGAAGCTGAAGGACCAGCTCCCCAAGTATGCATGTGTGTNCCACTGCTGTAAGCAGAGGAAATACCCTCTTGCAATGTCTGGGTGCTGTGTGCGTATGTATGTTGTGTCACGATGCCCTCCAGTGGCTGCGCCACAGAAAGGGTGAGAGACCTACAATTATTGTTGGAATTCTTTAGCTCAAGTGTGTTTGAAGCTGAAGGACCAGCTCCCCAAGTATGCATGTGTGTGTGTTTGTGTGTGGCTGAGCTAGTAACTGTGTTTCTAGTCTGCAGATGCTGTGTATCCTTGTATCCTCTTTCATCCATGGCTACATTGTGGTACCACTGCAAAGGGGCAGTGCTTAGAGCTGCTTGGAACAGCTTTGGGAAGGAATGTGTATCACTATCTATTCCCTTTCACCTAGCCACATCACCTTTTAAAGTGACCAGCCCCTTGTCTCATTGAGACACATCACTCACACTGCACTGCCACCCTTCTCTATGCCCTTGGGGCCGCACGATGACACTAGTTACAAAATTACATTTCTTTTCCCTGCATCAGTCAAAATGGACACATTTTCCCTACACAACATTGGGGTAGGGGGAAGAGAGAGAGAGAACCCTTTCCCACTGCTGGCCTGTAGTGGCTGTACAATCAGCACTGGGTAAACCTTATTTAAATTGGAGGTGTAACAGCACTGGCTAAAGCCTATTTAAATTGGAGGTGTAACATTTACACACTAGAGTCCTTCTGATTGTTAGCCTTAGCCTGCAGGTATGACAATGCCCCCACCCCCCAGAGAGAGAATGCCAACTATGCACCAAGAGCCAGTAACCCAACAGCGGGGGTGGGGAGAGCAGCTCAACTAAATGGGGACTTATCTGTCTATCTACCTTAGGTATTTGTAAGGTGCCTATCATCTTGGTATCTGAGCCTTATCTAACTTCGACCCTGGCTTGCCTACCCCTCCCGCTCCCGCTCTCCAGGAAAAGCAGGAGGGGTGTGTGTGTTGATTTAATTATCCAAAGGCTGCATCCCTCCCACCCACCAGCTGTCTCTCCTGGCTGGCATTAAGCTCTGAGCCCTTGGAGTGAGGAATGACACCTCTCTCCCCCCCCCCCCCCCCCCCCCCCCCCCCCCCCCCCCCCCCCCCCCCCCCCCCNCCAAGACCAGAAGGGATCATTGTGATCATCTAGTCCAACCTCCTTTATTACCCAGTCCATAGAACTTTACCCAAAATAATTCTACAGTATCTTTTAGAAAAGCATCCAATTTTGATTTAAAAATGGTCAGTGATGATGAATCCACCACTTCCTTTGGTAATTTTTTCCAATGGTTAATTACGCTCACTGTTAAAAATTTACACCTTAGTTCCAGTCTGAATTTGTCTAGCTTTAACTTCCAGCCATTGGATCATGTTATACCTTTCTTTGTCAGACTGAAGAGTCTATTAAATATTTGTTTCCCATGTAGATGCTTATAGACTGTAATCAAGTAACCTCTTAACCTTCTCTTTGTTAAGCTAAATAGATTGAGCTCTGTGAGTCTATAAATATAAGGCAGGTTTTCTAATCCTTTAATCATTCTCATGTTTCTTCTCTGAACCTTCTCCAAGTTACCAACATCCTTCTTGAACTGTGGACACCATAACTGAACACAGTATTCCAGCAGTGGTTGCACTTGTGCCAAATACAGAGGTAAAATAACCTCTCTGTCTCTGCTCCAATTCAAGATTCCTGTGTTTATGGATCCAAGGATCACATCAGCCCTTTTGGACACAGTGTCACATTGGGAGCTCGTGTTCAGCTGACTATCCACCATGACCCCCAAATCTTTTTCAGAGTCACTGCTTCCCAGAATAGAGTCCCCCATTGTGTAAGTATGGCTTACATTCTTTGTTCCTAGGTATAGACATCTACATTTAGCAGTATTACAACACATATTGTTTGCTTGTACCCAGTTTCGAGTAATCCAGATTGCTCTGCATCAGGGACCTATCCCCATCAATATTTACTACTCCCCCAATTTTTGTGTCATCTGCAACTTTATCAGTGACGATTTTATGTTTTATTCCAGGTCAGTTCAGTTTGACACTTACACTTAGACTGCATGATTCAGAGAATCCTAGGAGTTAGAGATCAGAAAGACCTGTTAGGTCACCTGCATCAGCCCCTGCAGATTAATCTTTATTCCTCCTTCCCCTGGCTATTTTGGTGTTTTACTCACCTTTCTTCCCCAAAGCCCCCCCCCCCCTTCAGATTTCTGCTCCTAACTGCTGATTCTGCTTAATGTCCAATGCCAAGTCCTTCAGACCGTACTCAGACAAAATCCCTACTGACGTCAATGGGAATGTAGCCTGAGTAAAGACTAAGGGCCTAATCCTACTCCCATTGAATCATGGCAAAACTCCCATTGTCTTTGTGGATCAGGGCCTTGTTGCAGGGTTTGGCCCATAGTTTCTTTGCTCTCAGGTAATATCCCTGCCGTCTTTGCTCCTGCTTATCAATACCCCCAGCCCATGGAATCATTTTGTGCTTCTTTCCAACAATGAAAGAATAGTACAGACAAATGGTAAATTTCACTCTCTAAATACATTGTACTGACAAAACAAGGTAGAGAGAGAAAGTAAGAAAGAATGCAGGAGGGGAAAGGACAAGGAAAGGGAGGAGGGGAAGTCCGGAGGCTCAAGTCTTTCTATACAAATATCTTTAAACTCTTCTCCCACCTCCTAAAAGATTTGGAGATTAGACATTATTTTGTATGCGTGCGCGCGAGTTTGTGTATGTGTGTGTGAGAGAGAGGTGGGGATGGGGCAGGCAGGCCAGCTCCTTAAACACAAGCTGTGTCTCTGATGTGATTTGCGGAGAGGCGAGTTGGGAGGTGTGGCCTCCTTTGTACTGTGCCTTGGTGCCTTCCCAGCAGATAGTATCTTTCAGGACACACTCTCATATGCTCACAGAGCTAGATGCTGCTCTGCCTGATCTGCGCAGCCCTCTGTCTATTTCCAGGTCCCACCGCTCAGATGCACCTTCCCAGAGGTAGCCAGGGGTGGAAGAAACTTCTCTAAATCCTAGACCTTAGAAATGGAAAAGGCATATTAGGAGCTGAAGCCTTAGATATTCCTCAGCAGCTGGGCAGGGTCAGAGCACCTGAAGCATAGGATCCCAAGTGGCTGTCTCCAAATCAGACACACTTTTGGGGTGGGTTATTTTGGAGATCAACCCGCTGCTCTCTCTGTTTCGTTCATTCTGATGGTCGGCGTGGCTCAGGATGACCTGCTAGCCAGACGTGGTTACTGTTAGAGGGCTTATTTTTTTACATTTTTCTTTTTGAACTGATACATCTGAGCTAGCTGCGTACAGGCGATTCCGGGCAGAGTTAATAAGCAGTAGTTGGGAGAGGAGAGTCAGCCCAGGGCCATTCAGTGAGACTGCCTTAAATCTTTCTGGGTGAGGGTTGCTGGCTTCTGCTTTGGTATAGAAGGCTGCTCCAGCTGAAGAAAAGGAGGAGAAAGGGAAAAGACAATGGGGTTGCCTCTGCCTGGGAATAGCAAACCTTTCTTCCAGCTCTGGAACAGGCTCAGACACAAGTTACAAGGCAAAAAATACTGGGCTCGGCGTCTGGATGAAATCCATCTGCTGCAGCAGAAAAGGTACAGTGTCGCTCAGCCTTCTTGCCTTTTCTCCTCCACATGCTGCTTTCTTTGTTAAAGCTTGTATGTCTCTTTGCCCAGGCCTTTCTGACGGTAGATAAACTCAGCGAGTGCTCGCAGCACTTTTCTATCTGTCTCTCAGATTTTTTTTAAGGAGGAATATCTCTGGACTTCAAATTTTATCTCTGCTCATCGGTGAAATGAGTTTAGTGGGTCTCCGTTTCGTCCCCATGAATGCATTGTGTAAACCTACCGCATAACTGAGCACAATATGCAGTTTCTGCTCAAGAGGGATGCAGCGCTAGAATAGCAGGGGGTGTGTTAGGATAGAGAGGCATCGGCAGGACTGTGTGAAGTTCCCAGGACTGGAATTGCCAGGGGGAGCTCTGTAGGGCAGTATTGAAGGGAATCGGGACAACTGCTTGTAGTTCCCAAGGCTAGAATAACAAGGGGCTGCAGGATAGGTGTGGGATCCACTGACACATCTGTGTTGGGAGCCCAGGTAGAGATTAGCAGTTGAGTTGCTGGAGATCAATATTGAGTTGTATGTTCAAGAACTGTATGTGGGGAAACACACAGCATATGTCTGCATTATGCCTGCCTGTGACTAAAACATTATCTGCTCCTTGCTTTCACAAGTACTGATTTCACTCCCTTAAAAATATGTCGTTTATGCTCTCTCTCCAGCTGCCATGCAGAAAGGTCATGTCAATATGAAAGTGTTTTTGTGCAAAACATCTTATGAAGCATCAGCATGAAATTCATGTACTTGCTAATTGTGTGTGCGTTAGTGCTGCCATAACTGCTTGCTTTGAAAAACTGATGGCTTGTTTCAGAGGAATTGCTTCCTACCTCCCTGAAGCCCTTTGCCTTTCTTTTCTCCCTGAGCACAGCGGGTCCAAATCATTGTTATCCTGCACCCTGCACGGCCACTTGTGCCAAGTGGGTATAAAATGCTACTGGATCATACTGATGTTTTGCACCCACTTAGCACAGGCGTAGGTGACCACGCAAGGCACAGAGCAGCAATGGGCTTAATCTTCTTCTCCAGGGGGAGTTATAGGTGCTCAGAGCTTCTGTCTGTATGAAGTATATTGCCCATCACCTTAATAATTGTTGGATCAAGCTCTTTGCTGCTGACCGTGCCTTTCTCTTGTTCTATGAAGAGATGCAGGAAGAGATGCAGCTGCATTTCAGCAATGAGGATGAAGTGTACGCTGTGCATGCTCAGTTTGTGGAGCTGTGGGATCTTTCTATAACAGACCTTTACAGAGATGACAGTCTTTAGGCTGATGTGTTGCACACGTTCACTTAGAGATCTCTAAGATCTTCTGAGAGCTTGTTTTTCATAGTTGCCTGTGAAAGTCCTCTTCATACATAATTTCTGAATGTTCATAGAAATCCAAACAGCCCTTCAGCTTATCCCTTCCAAATGCACCCACTTGATAGTTGTGGGGGGATGTGAACATTCCTTCCTTTCCAATATCCCTTCTATACAGCTTGTGTCACTTTGGAAGCAATATAAGCAACACTGGCATATACAGTAAAGTCCCCACAGGGAGTTATACCCAGGGGCGGCTCTATGTTTTTTGCCGCCCCAAGCACGGCAGTCAAGCGGCCTTCGGCATTTCTGTGGGTGATCTGCCGGTCCCGCGCCTTCGGCGTACCGACCGCCAAATTGCCGCCGAAGCCCGGGACTGGCGGACCTCCCATGCAGGCATGCTGCCGAAGCCTGCCTGCCGCCCTCATGCGACTGGCATGCCGCCCCCCTCGGCTTGCCGCCCCATGCACGCGCTTGCTGTGCTGGTGCCTGAAGCCACCCCTGGTTATACCGGCATAGCTATAGCAGACACACTATGTTTATACCACTAGAATTCTGCCAGTCACTTTCCCCATGGAGAGAAGCCCTGAGTCTCATCTTTAAACCTTTATTCTCTCCCTTTATTATTATTGTTATTATTATTTGTATTAAAATAGCAAGACCCCACTGTGATAAGCACTGTACAATCAGAGAACAAAAAGGATGGCCCTTAGAGCTTAATCTCCTAGCTGCTGAATAAGGTGCCACTGAATTTGATCAAGCCTTTAATACAAAATGTTACAGAGAGGTAATATTACAGAAGAGAGAGAAAATGCTTTTAAAGGTAGAAAAGTTTTAAGTCATACTAGCCTGTGAAAATTCTCTCTCAGAAATAGGGCCAATATATAAACCTACCCATTCCTTTCAATAAAAGCTCTGTCCAGTGCCAGCTTATAAGGTGTATTTCTACTATCTTTTTCTCCCCAAATATATCTAGCCCCTTCCTTTGGGGAGAGGGAGGGAATGTTTTACAAGGAGGCTGCTTTGTGGATTTAAGTTTTATAATCCATGTATAGGCAGAAATGAAGGGAAACTGGAAATCTTCTGATTTGGTGACTTACTCTTTGAACTGTCTCTAGAAATCCTTCAGTGCTCCAAGTTTTTGGAAAAAAAACTAGTGTAATCCAGTGAGGCTTGCACTGCATTTGGGTAATTTTGTTTTTGCAGTCTTGTTGGTCAGATACTATCCCGGACCATTCTTGATTAACTTGTTCTACCACTACAATAGAAAACACCTACTGGATAGACAATAATATTCTCCTTTTCCTTGCACTCCAAACTATCCCATTATAATCACTGGTGAAACTGGGGAGGAGGGGTAGCTCAGTGGTTTGGGCATTGACCTATTAAACCCAGGGTTGTGAGTTCAATCCTTGAGGGGGCCACTTAGGAATCTGGGGCAAAATCAGTACTTGGTCCTGCTAGTGAAGGCAGGGGCTGGACTTCATGATCTTTCAGGGTCCCTTCCAGTTCTATGAGATAGGTATATCTCTCTCTCTATATATATATTTTTTTTAGTGCAGAATTTGGCTCTCTTTGTCTGTCTAGTCCACAATCCTATCTCGGATAGCAGCTGATTTTATAATTTGCCTTGTTGGGTAATATTTGTATGATGGGACAATAACAGAATTTCTTCCTGATTTCTTCCAGTTGACAAGCAGAGGGATTGAGAGCTGTAGTAATTTCTCATGTGTGTCCATCCTTCTTTGAATCCAGTTTAATCTTGCATTATATAACAGTGCCCACAGGGGTGACAGAGTGTAGCAAAGGTGACAGCATTTCACACTGAGAAAGAAGGGTCTTTGAGTTCACTTTTCCTCTCCCCTGACATTCCTTTACTGCTAAGCAGCATTTCCTCCCCTGCACAGCATGCAACTGGGCATGGGATGCTGGGAACTTGGCAGCTCACATCCATGTGTCTGTTTTGGGAGGTTATCTGTGGAGGTGAACTCTGAAATTTGCATAGGATTTAGGTGTATTACCTTATAAAAAGCCAGTATAAAGGAGATGTGCAAGAATGCAGCAATTACCATCCCATCACGTTAATGAGTCACACTGTGAAATGGCTGAAAAGAATTATGGAGAAGGTGGTGGTGGGGGATGGACTGTAGCATCAGGTATGAAACAAGCAATTTGGGTTTATGCCAAGAAAGTTAATAATGGACGCAGTGTTTGCATCCCGAATAGTGTAAGAGACGTACAGGGAGAAATGCATGGAGCTGCACTGAGTGTTTGTGGATTTAGAGAAGGCTTATGACAGCATTCCTAGAAAATTGTTCTGTATGTACTGGTCAGAGTGCTGGCCAGTGAGAAAGAGAGAAAAAAACTATTTCACACTCCCAAAATGGCAATGCTCAGGTGGACACCGGACAAGATGAGAGCTGATAGTCTATGCAACAAAACAGTATGAGCCATAATGCAGATAGGCCCCATCATGGAAAAGTTTAGGGAGTATCAACTGAGATGGTTGGCTCATGTGAAGCAATGAAATCTGAGATATGTTGGCCAGAGAGTACAAGAACCAGTAGTCATGGGACAAAGACCACGAGGAAGACCTAGAAAAAGGTGGTTCGAGATGCTGAAGGAGGACATGAAGAAGGTTGGTGTCAGCTTGGAAGAAGCACTTGACAAGAATGCTTGGAGATAAAGAACAAAAGTCTCTAACCCCAACTGATGGGACATGGTAAAGGTGAAAAAGGAGAACTGATAAAAAAGCAACATTTAGCCTGGGATTTTAGCAATTTAGGAGCTGAAAATAATTCAGATTAAAATAATACCTATTTTACCTCATGGGACTTTGTGAGGCTTACCGTAATTAATTTATGTGTATGAAAAGACTTTGAGATCATCAGTTAAAAAGCACACTAGATATTAAAGGTATAATTATAATTACATGTAAATGGCATGGGGTGTTATAAAGATTCTATTGCCATGAGTTTGGGACAACCTGCATAACTTGCAGAGAGATATGCAGGTCATTCTGAAGTAGTCGCAATAAGAAGTTTATACCCCTCTACACCACCACGTATCTTGGTAATCTACATATTTGCCTTAGTTTACTGGGGAGGGTGGTTGTGTGGCTCTTTAGTCTCAGATAATTCAAAGGGGTTGGCAATCTAAGGGGAATCACACACCTACAGGAACTTGGTACAACATCTCAAGAATAGCAGCAGTATTTATTTGATCTTAGCTGGCTTTCTTCAGGATAAGTAATAAACTTATACAAAATCTCTGGAATCTGCTTATAGAAACTACGCCATAAGACAGTGGTTCTCAAACTTCTGTACTGGTGACCCCTTTCAAATAGCACGCCTCTGAGTGCGACCCCCCCCCCCTTATAAATTAAAAACACTTTTTTATATATTTAACACCATTATAAATGCTGGATGCAAAGCGGGGTTTGGGGTGGAGGCTAACAGCTCGCGACCCCCCATATAATAATGTCGTGACCCCCTTAGAGGTTCCGACCCCCAGTTTGAGAACCCCTGCCATAAGAGAATTCCACTGAACACCAAAAAAAATTCCTATACATAAAACTTGGGTATACAGTGCAGGCGAGGAGTTAGAGCAAGCTGGTGACTGGGAACCAGGACAACTGGGTTTCTTTCCATTTCTTCTACTGACTCACTATGTGACTTTGGCTGGGAAAATCATTTCACCTCTGCACGCTTCCCATTTGCCCCATCTGTGCCATAGGAACAGTAATGCCTATTGTACCTCATGGAATATTGTGAGGCTTAATTAATTAATGTGTGTAAAAGGACTTTGAGATCATCTGTTAAAAGGCACAAAAGGAATTAAAGGCATTATTATAATTACATGTAAATAGCATGGGGTGTTATAAAGATTCTGTTGCCATGAGTTTTGGGACAACCTACCTAACTTGCAGAGAGCTATGCAGGTCATTCTGAAGTAGTGCCAATAAAAAGTTTATACCCCTCCCACCATCAACGCATCTGGGTAATGCCACATATTTACCTTGGTTTATTTGGGGGGGGGGGGGGAGAGAGAGATTGTGTGACTCTTTAGTCTCATCCATGCAGTTTTTTTCCATTTGAAGTACTTTAATTACTATGTACTCAGTGTCATAGCTGCATGAAATAAGATCAGCTTTATGCCATGAGATTGGATGGCTCAGGATTTGTGAAGAGATACACAGAGCCTTTTGTCCCTAAATCAATGGATCCAATCTGCCCTACGCTGGTGGCAACAATAGCAAAAGCATTTTTCATCTGTAGATCTCAATGCAATTTACAAAGGAAGTTGGTAATGTTTTAGAGATTGAGAAACTGAGGCACATGACTGGCCTAAGGTCACCAACAAAGCCGGAAACTGAACCCAGGTTTTCTGAGTACCACTCCAGTACTCTAGCCACTAGTTCACAGTGTCTGAAAGTTAGTATCAGCCCTTGGCTTTTCATTGGCCTAAGTGAAATGATCAGTGACTTAAGACCTAAATGTGCCAATAAGCTAGAGCTACATTCCCTTGGAGTCAGTCACAGTGTTTACAGGACACAGACAAATGGCCTGTCACTCCACCTACATGCTGTGTGATAGGCACCTCTCTCCTTACATCTCCTGTGTCTGCACCCCAATGAAAACATTAGGCCAAGATTTTCAGAAGTAGTAAATAAGTGACCTGATTTTCAAAGGTGCTGAGCAAGTAGCCCTCGCTGAAGTCAGTGGGAGTTATGTGCTCCACACCTGTGAACCTTAGTCCTCTTTTTTTTAAATCTAAATGTGGACTTAGGAGCTTAGCTCTATGCAGCCAAATTTTTTAAATCTTGGCCTTCATGTTTTCTCTGGGAAAGGAGTGGAAGTGCTTCTCCACCACAAGCAGCTGTCAGGGAAGTGGGCTGTTCTAGGACTGGGTGGTAAGGTTAATGAAGAAGACCTGCAAGGAAGCTGTATGGGTCCTGTGATTCAGATCTAGCTGGTTCTTACTGAGGGGGTTAAGATTTGTGTTGAAGGATGGGAGATAAGTTTCAGAGAACAATTTAAACTTACTATTGTCTTGGTGAATATATAAATGATCCATGTTGAATTGCTGGCCCAGCTTTAGTCTTTCAGTACACACTTTGGGTCCCCTAGTGGAGGAGTCCTGGGATGTGGTTCCTGACTGGATACTATCCCTGGGGAGGAGTTTCTGTTTGCAAGCAGGGTGGGTAGTTTAACCTTCAAAGGGGGGAAGCCTTGATTTGCAACTTCTTGTCTGTAAGTATCTGTAATTAGTAACTCAGCAACACAATGAGTTTTATTTATTCTGAGTTTTATTGCTACACTTTGTTTTCACATATTCAGGCTGATAGGCACCTTAGAAATACCTAACATACTTATTGTAACAAACCTGAGGCCACCTAAGATTTCAAATTTGTCACTGTGCTGGAACACTATGGTTTTTTGGGGCTTACAAGTGACAACAGGAATAAAACAGCAAAGAATCCTGTGGCACCTTATAGACTAACAGACGTTTTGCAGCATGAGCTTTCGTGGGTGAATACCCACTTCTTCGGATGCAAGAATAAAACATGGATTCTTAGCCTCCTGCCCAAAAGCACAAGCCCCAACACTTGAACTACAGGAGAATCTCTATTCGCATCAGAATGGGGTCTGACATGCAGTTGGGCTGTTCTCCATCTTTCTCTCTCACTCACACGCAGTTCCCAATCTTTTTCCTTGGACCCTCTGTTCCAAAGCATTGAAGTTTGGGTTCCCCGTCCCTTAGTCCCATGTCTCCATGCCCCAAATGGTTACCCATTCATCTACTCTCCGTTCTTTCCCTTCTCATCTTGGCTTTCTAATTGAAAAGTAGTTTTGCTCCTTTTCATATTTTTTTGCCTTTCTCATCATTCTCTAACTCACCGGAAGGCTACATGCTGCTGGACAAGTGGAGGAGGGAGTTTGGTGGTAGCAGGGAGGAGGAGGAGGGGTGTCTGTTGGTGATTTCATAGTGCTGAACTGCTTCTGCTCTCATGGCGGTGCTGAGGACCATGGGTGCAGAGGAGTGAAGCTTGGGCCAGTGGGCTACTTCTGAATCTGTGTGTTAGCCCTGTTTACATTAGAGCTGTGCATGGTATTACATGGTACCATAGGAGCAGGGAGTAAAGGCTGGTAGGTTTCAAGATTCTGTCTGATGCTTTATCTGCAGCTGTCAGAGGTGTGCAGCAGGAGTGTGGGGTGGATCCAGCATCAAGGACCTCTCTCTACCCTTGCTGCTCCTCTTTTCAGATCTCATCCTTTGGACTAGTCTGATGCCCCTGTGGTTAGCCCGGTCTCAGGTGTAAAACCCCTGACTACACACTAGCTGGTTTGTTTCATTTCAATCAATACACTGGCTTTGCAAATATAAATTCTTTATTTTCAAAAAAATCCCATAAAGCCAAATTTCCCTGCAGTAAACTGCACTGAATTCTATGGAGTTATCTTAGGGATGGTTTGGGCCTATATTCTTTCCCTCCTTATCCTGTCAGCCAGGGTTTGAACTGGCTAAGAAGCTATCAGTACAGATGGAAGCCACCCCCTCTTGTGCCATAGCAGAAGATGTTTGTGAAATCCTGTGTTTGGAACCATTTCTATTAGGAGGATATAGTGACTCTCCCAGTCAGTAGTTGACCCACATGCTCCCATCCTCACTGTTTCCTGTTGGGTTTTCCCCTTCTCCTTACTTCACCCCCATCCAGCTGATGAAAAACAAAGTGTGACTTCTGCAATCTATTACTGAGTCATTTACTAATAATTGTATCTAATAAATACTGCATAGCCTTGATACACAGGACCCACAGACTCAAGGAGCATCTGCAAACAGCCACATTCCTTCCCTCGCTACAAGGAATCCAGTTTAAGTTTCAAGATCTTCCTCATTGCCCACAATACACTGTGGTGTGGTGGGGTTGTGCTTCCTTATAGCTTACGGGACAATCCCAATGCAGTCTTATAAAGGGGTGTTCACTAATGAAGGAAAAATGTCAGCAGCTCCCAGGAGGCACCCTCAATTTCCTTGGCTTTTCTAAACCTCTGGAGACTGGGCAAGCAGGCTAGAAATCCTGGGCAGGAACTGGTTTCCCTTTGTGAAATTCCCTGTCCTTACTACTGGTCAGACCAGAAATACACATAAACAGCCTTCCTGTCTTCCAGTCATGTAAAGTGGAGCCAGAGGAGGCAGCTTAGTGAAACAGGCTGTAAAAATTAGTTAGCATTTTAAATATTCCAAAAATAATTAATATTTTCAACTGGCCCAAGGTTTGGTGACTTTTTTTGGTTTGTTTTTCACATTATCTGAACTGGTTCACCCCCTTCCTGATATTTACACACTTGGAACACTGCTGTAGCTTATAAAATCTGGTTCATAGTTATAATTATATGGTTTGGATGACAGCCAATTTCCCCTGTTAGGTGCCAGAAAATTAAATGAGGATGCATGTGGAGCAAGTATGTAGACCATGGCTTTAGGAAGTAGGTGAAGTTGAGGTAGTATAGTTCAATAATTACAGAAGGGAGCTAGACGTCAAGGTTCCTAGGTTCTAGTCCTGGCTGAGTCACTGATTTTCCTGTGGGTAAATGAAAAATGGCCACTGATCTGGGTGCCCAACTCAAGGCCCCTAAAATTAGAGGGTATTTTTGAAAAAAAAAAGGCCTAATCTCTATAAAATGAGGATAATAATTAATACTTGGCTGTCTCTCAGAGGCTTCATTAGTAGTTTGCAAGGGGTATTCAGATCCTTGTATGAAAGGCGCTACAAAAGCTCATCTGCGTCCATGCCTTCCCAGAACAGTCTGTTGTCCAATCCTCCCTTCTCTTGCAGTTCATTCTAGCAGTCCAAATGCCTTCTTAGCCATGTCCTGCTTTGGGGGTTAGACTTTTCCAGGAGCACAGGATCTTCCTGGGCCAAAATCCTGACAGCACAGCACTACATCTTGCAACCTTGCTTCACTTGTGTTGAGTCCTGCAGGTTATGTTCCTGGAGTGTGATTTCCTCCCCCCCTTGTCTGTTCCTAGCCATAATGTCATCAAGTCCACCTGCTTTAAGCAACAACATACAGGTGGGCTAAACAGAGCATTCCTGTAACTGAATATGTGCTAGGGGTCAGAAAGACACGTACAAGATCACACTTTAACCACTCCCTGGCTTATTCAGGATTGTTCCCCATAGTCTGTTCTCCAGGGCTTTGTTCATCCTTGTTTTCAATAACTCAGGCAATGAGGCTCACACTGCTTCCTCGGTGACAGGAAATATTTCCTGATATTCAGTAGGAAACACACCTCTTTGTTCATTTTCACCACTTTATTCCAAGTCCTATCTGTACTCAATTCCTCCCCTCTCTGCTGTTTGCAGCCATCAAATATGTGTAGGTAGTTACACACACACCACCCTTCTTAGTTGTGACTTAATCAAACTATTCATTTTTTCTACTTATTCTTCTAATGTTTCCTGATTTTTCTTTATTCTCTGAATTCCCTCCAGTTTGTTGACATCCTTCTGGAACAGAGATACCCAAAATTCAATGTCACATTCCAGGTGTGACTAGACGAGAGAATGAAAAAGTGGATTTCAAAAAAGCTTTTAGTTTCAGGGCTCTAAGGTGGTACTACCAACAGAGAGACTGAAATAAAAAATTGCATCAAGAAAAGAAATCTGATTTTTACACTTCACAATGTCTCCAACTTAAAACATTAGTTTCCTTGCAAGTTCCCTGTTAATGGTGTGGTGTGGATTTTCATGTCAGTTCTCCATTCAACGGGTTGTTGAGAGACCCCGGCTGTGTGCTACTTCTCATCTCTGGGACTGCCCATTCTAAAAATCAGAGCAGGTTGCATGTGAACAAACAAGGCTACTTCCTTCCATTATGATTCGACAGGCTGTATTATTCATAAGTAGTCTGGTGACTGACCATGGGTGTATTGGTGAATATGTTCTTGAGTCCCAAATGTTTCAAGAATTTTAGAATCCAGAAATTCATCCCGCAGAGTGCATAGTTCATTATCAGCTATTTCTGTATTTAAAATGGTTTGCTCATCCCATCAGGGAGTGGAAATGACACCATAAGACTTAACAGTATGTAACGCATTGGCCACTTTGTAATGCCCCACCATGGGCCATCAGGAGCGATAGAGCTACTTAAGCTAAAGGAGAAGTTTTGCTAGAATCTAACATTAGTAGTTGGTTATCCTGTGTGGACTACCCACTAGAGGCTCCTCATGAATAGTGAAGAGTTGAAGAGAACTGTATGCAAACACTGCATAGGCTGAAATTTGTTCCCATAAACCACTGATTGAATACATTCGCAGAAACCAGGACTGGGTATTGTATGAATCACAAACAGAAAACGGGTAAACTCATTGGATAATGTGTTCTGACAAATTCCACCAGTTCTATTAACAATACGAAGCACCTTTGGTTTTGTGCAGCACCTTTCATACAAACAGAGCCCTGAACCCACAGAAACCTTAGAGCTAAATAGTAAACCATGGGAGATGGAGGAAACCTAAGAGTAATAGACCTGGGAGGTAACATTAAAATTCTTCCAAACTCTATGATTTTGATTTACAGGGGTTTGTGCCATCTTACTTTCATTTTGAATTTCAGGCTACAAGGATCTCCACCAACAGTGGTTAGATTATGAGAAGAGACAAAGAGGAGCCAGTGCCATATAAGAGACAAAAGAGGCTGGATTCTGCTCTCACATCAGCATGACTCTGGAGTAACTCCACAGTCATCAGTGGCACTGGTGATTACTCTCACTAGTACACCAGTGTAAACAAGATACAATATGGCCTAAGGCCTCTTTTAGGTAAATCAGAATAAGTGTAATGAATACATTACACAAGTGTAGAGATCAGACAAAGTTACAGAGTTTGGATCCAGACTCAGATCTAAATTGGAACTTACCCAATGAGGATTTCATTACCAGTGTTGCCAGATCTCACAATGTCATCATGAGTTTAGTGATACTCGGTCTTTTGTCTTAAAGCTCCAGCTCTTGGAGTCAAGTGACGCTGACAAACTCGGATTTTTTTTTTTTGTTAAGTAAGTTTCTAGGCCTTGTGGTTGAGGAAATAAAAAAGCATGTTCTGAGTGCACCTCAAAGGCTCAGAAACCAGGAAGCAAAAAATAAAATCGAAAATTAGTCTTTAAAAAAATGATTTTCTGGATGTCTGATGCATGATTTTTGAACACTTGGGGTTTGGCAATACTAGGTTTTTGTTTCGGCCTGCTATATGGAGGCATGAAAGTTTCAATTCTGATCCAAACTTCATCACAGTGTGAAGGGTTTGGGTCTGGTTATTTTTTTTTAGACCCAGGAGACATCTGACAATGTAATAATTTGGTATAATGGAGAATCTTCAATCCCATCTAGTGAAAAGTTAAATTTAAAACTCTGCGGGTGGGGTAGAGAAGGGAGCTTGCAAAGGGCTTGGGAAGTGACTACGTGAGGGGAGACCAGCTCCTTCTAGTCCTCTATATGCATTTGTATTTCTCTGTGTGTGCTTCTTTCATTCGTTATCCAGAAAACTGTGATCATTAACCCTTCAGTCTCAGGGCTCCTTAATCCCCCTGGGAAACCGGATACTTCTTCCTTACAAATGGGCCTGAGCTCTAGTCACAAGGTAAACCTTTTCCTGCCCCCTCCTTCAGAGACTGAAGCCCACATTGTAGGGTTAAAGTAACACTCCTGTTGACTATCCTTGACCCCTTTCTACTGAGATTCCCAAGGCTGGATAGAGCCAGCCACTTCTTACCCTCAGGTTGGAGGGACACAGGGCAGGATGAGATCTTCAAGAGGTGACCTGTGGAATTTCCCCAGCCCTCTAGAGAGGTGATGGGGCTGCACTATTACTCATTCCTCACACTCCCCCCCCCGCAGCTCCAATGAGTGCAGCAGTTCTTCCTTGGGAAGAATGCTGGCTTGGCAGCCATCCATGCTTGGGGCTGGTGGGGCTTTCAATTCCTACTGGCTAACTCACTGAGCATTTCCCCCCTTTTTCTTGTTTCTCATAATGTTTCTTATCATGTTTGCTAATTACTGAATGTAGATGTTGCCATAAGACCTAAGACCATTAGTCCCTCTAGGCCAGCATCCCACCTCCTGCTGTACTGGATCATATTGATGGTCCACCTCGTCTTGACTCAGCAGTGAGCTACTGTACGTGAAAATGGTGATAGCAGTTGGCAGACTGGGCCTGCAGCATCCCCCCACCAGTTCAAAAATCCTGAGACCAGCTTAAAAATTATGAGATGTTTTAAAATAATACAGCTGGGGTTCTTTTTCTTTGCCTCCTGGCTTTTGAACGTTTAGGGGACACTTGGGTCATGTTTTAAACTCTTCCCTGCAACCATGAGGGCTAGAAACTTGCTGTTTTAAAATCAAATACTGAGAATTTCACATCATCATGTGCTTTGCAGAGCTGGGGCTATAAGAAAAGAACCAAATATTGCAAGACTGGTGATAAAATTGTGGGAGTTTGGCGGCACTCTCTTGGCAAGGCTCTGTGAAGTTCAGGAGATTGATCTCATCATGGGATCCTGCCATAGGTGAAACCCAGGGCACTGTGCGGATGCAGGTTCTTAGTCAACCCAAACAAATCTGATGAAATAATCAAGAACCTGGGGTGTGGGTAAAACCAGCCAAGGACATTCTTCTCCTATAATTGTTCCATTTTATTTTGAGCTTGTTTTATTTTAAGTTGTCATGGGATAAGAGGGAAGATCCTTTCATGAATTGAGAACTGTTTAAAAGACAGGGATTAAAGGGTAGGAATAAATGGTAAATTTTCAGAATGGAGAGGGGTAACTAGTGGTGTTCCCCAAGGTCAGTCCTAGGACCAATCCTGTTCAACTTATTCATAAATGATCTGGAGAAAGGGGTAAACAGTGAGGTGGCAAAGTTTGCAGATGATACTAAACTGCTCAAGATAGTTAAGACCAAAGCAGACTGTGAAGAACTTCAAAAAGACCTCACAAAACTAAGTGATTGGGCAACAAAATGGCAAATGAAATTTAATGTGGATAAATGTAAAGTAATGCACATTGGAAAAAATAACCCCAACTATACATACAACATGATGGGGGCTAATTTAGCTACAACGAGTCAGGAAAAAGATCTTGGCGTCATCGTGGATAGTTCTCTAAAGACGTCCACGCAGTGTGCAGAGGCGGTCAAAAAAGCAAACAGGATGTTAGGAATCATTAAAAAGGGGATAGAGAATAAGACGGAGAATATATTATTGCCCTTATATAAATCGATGGTACGCCCACATCTTGAATACTGCGTACAGATGTGGTCTCCTCATCTCAAAAAAGATATACTGGCACTAGAAAAGGTTCAGAGAAGGGCAACTAAAATGATTAGGGGTTTGGAACGGGTCCCATATGAGGAGAGATTAAAGAGGCTAGGACTTTTCAGCTTGGAAAAGAGGAGACTAAGGGGGGATATGATAGAGGTATATAAAATCATGAGTGGTGTGGAGAAAGTGAATAAGGAAAAGTTATTTACTTGTTCCCATAATATAAGAACTAGGGGCCACCAAATTAAATTAATGGATTTAACATCCATGAAGTTCTTCTTCACACAGTGCACAGTCAACCTGTGGAACTCCTTGCCTGAGGAGGTTGTGAAGGCTAGGACTATAACAGGGTTTAAAAGAGAATTAGATAAATTCATGGAGGTTAAGTCCATTAATGGCTATTAGTCAGGATGGGTAAGGAATGGTGTCCCTAGCATCTGTTTGTCAGAGGGTGGAGATGGATGGCAGGAGAGAGATCACTTGATCATTACCTGTTAGGTTCACTCCCTCTGGGACACCTGACATTGGTCACTGTTGGTAGACAGGATACTGGGCTGGATGGACCTTTGTCTGACCGAGTATGGCCATTCTTATGTTCTTATGAGCTTGTTTGATGGCATGTGCTTTACTGGCTCCATTTCCCGTAGCTGGCATAAACCCAGGCTGCACAATTTCAGTGGTCCATAACTTCCATAATTCCCTTCAGCAATAGGGAAAAGATTGTTTATATTAAGATTTGGGTCTTTAGCTCCCACACAGCACGAGATTACAGTTTAGCTCCTAGTCCATTAAATGTGCCTCTGGAGCTTTGGGGAGTTGAAGAGGAGATTTTCCCTTTTATTTCCAAGTGAAGAGACACTATTTGTATAGTGATCCCTGAAATAAGGGGATGTAGTTGCTGGCTTTTTTGTTCCCAAGCTACCTGGACTACTGATAGCTAAGGTCTCTAATGACTGTCAATGCAGTCTCTTAGCCTCTTTCACTGACACTTTCAAACAAAGAAACTATCTGTTTTAAATGTGGGTAACAGTCTAGAAATTGAAACAGTTTGGGAGTCACTTATTCCAAAGCATAACTGACCCTTTCTCATCTCTTTCCCTCTGCTGCCACCATGTGGTCTCATGTCAATGCAGTAAGAGTTGATGATTTCCCAGTTCTTGTTATTCTTTTATTGAGCTCTGTCTCTGTTGCGGTGTTGTTGTTTTTCTTTTTTGTACAGGGGAGGGAATTCAAAGAGTAGCACCAATGCATAACAAGCACATGACTTACCTATCAGGGTGGAAATGTGCTAAGCTTGAGGGTTGCTATTGGCTCCGGAAAGCCATGTTGATCCTGAAGAATTAAATTCTAGGTCAGAGAGAAGTGGGTGCAATTGTGGTTTTTAACATTTGTTTGTTTTTTCTTGGTTGCAGAATCTGGGAGTCTCCACTTCTCCAGGCTGCCAAGGAGAACGATCTCCGGGCCATCAAGAAACTGATCTCTGATGGCACCTGCGATGTCTATCAAAGAGGTAAATTGTCCCCTGCTTTTCTGCTCCCTACCCATGACAGACATCCAGGGCCTGCCAATGTGAGTCTGTGGTTATTTGTCCTTAGTTTCTTCCTGGGGAGGCCAAGACACTACTGCAGTGTATGTGTGCACCTCTACCTTCCCACAGGTGGTATCAGAACTGCCTGACTGTGTATCCTTAGCCCTTTTACTGCTAACAGGTGAAGGAGAGTGGCCAAGGCCTGGGCTTTTGGAGCAGGAGGAAAGGAGGAACCCAATGGCCTAAGTACTGCAGCAAAGTAAAATTCCTAGTTCAGTACCAATTATTCTATCAAAGAACTATTCAGCTCCTAGATTAATTGTGAAACTTAGAGTTGGAAAAGACTTATTGGGTAATAGTTTGTCTAGACCTCTATTCTCCCTTGCCCTACCCAGCCTGCCGTAGAACGGTTCCCTGCAATAAATACCTCCAGGCATGCTTCCTCCATCACCTTTGAGAAACTCTCTTCCACACTGGAATATTATTGTATTACAGTAGTGCCTAGAGGCCACAACTGAAATCAGAGGCCCATTGTGTTAGTCACTCCACCGACATAGTAAGAAGTAGTCCTTGCCCCAAAGAACTTACAAGACAAGAAGGACAAAGGATGGGATGGGAACCAGAAGCATGGAGAGGGAAAGTCAAGGTCACACAGCAGGCCAGTGGCAGTCAGAAATAGAACCCAGGTTTCCTGAGTCACCCTATTTGCTAGACTTCACTCCCACTCAAAAAGCTCCCACTATTAATATGAAATCTCTGCTCAGCTTTGTCTTATACATATGAATGACTAGATGACTTGTATGCTTCTCCCATTCTCTCCAGGCGCAGTGGGAGAAACAGCTCTTCATGTGGCTGCCTTGTATGATAATATGGAGGCTGCTCAGGCTCTGATGGAGGCAGCTCCAGAACTCATTAATGAGAGGATGACATCGGAGCTATATGAAGGTACCATCACCAAGACATGAGACTGAACTGGGATCCCTCTGGCGGGCCAGGAAATAAATATTACCCAATGAGGACAATTGGTTAGAGATCTCCTGCTTTGCTGTATTGCTAAACTACAGCATTGTGAAACAGTTCCACAAATGTTTCCTGTTCGCATGGTGTAACCTTGGGTTGAACTCTGCACAGGAACACTCATGCAGATACACAAAGGACAGGCTCTGATCCCTGTTGGATCAGCTGGCTGTGCAATGGAATGTGGAAAATAATTATTATGCTATGTGAACTAAATTAGATGTTTGATGTGCAGTTATCTGGTCTTCAGTGATCCCAGGGTTAATCCTCCTTCCCCTTGCTCAACTACTCAGGGAAAGGGCTCTAAACCAGAGGGGGGCAAACTACGGCCTGCGGGCCACATCTGGTCCGCAGGACCCTTTCCTCTGGCCCCTGAGCTCCTGCCAGGGAGCAGGGTCGGGACAGGATTACAGAGGAGCCAGCCCAACTCCCTGGCAGCACGGTGAGTGGGGCAGAGGCTAGTCTCTGACCCCCTCCCCTTCTGCTCCCCTCCCTCCCTGCCTCCCTTGCAGTCACAGTTCCCTCAGTGCCTGGGCAGCGTGGCTGCAGCTCCAGCCGGGCGACACGGCTATAGCTCCGCCAGACCTGGTGCTCCAGGGCGGAGCAGTCAGGGGGTGGGGAGCAGGGGGAGTTCTGGGAGGGGGGCGGTCAAGGGGCCTGCTGCCAGGGACAGGGGCAGAGCAAGCCAGGCCCCCCCTCTACCCCAAGCATGCTTTGCTCCTGTCCCCAGCAGCCAAGCCCAGACAGGGAGCGAGCCCTGCCTGACTGCCAGGGAGAGCAGCCAAACGAGCAGGGGAAACACACAGGGAAAGGACTGAGCCCCCCTTTCCCCCACTCCACAGGTAACGTGGGGCGGGGAGAGAAGGGAGGGTTGGATAGGGGGCCCCAGGGGGATGGTCAGGGGGTGGGGAGCAGGGGGGATTGGATAGGGGACGGGCGTCCCGGGGGGATGGTCAGGGAGCAGAGAGCAGGGGTGTCTGGATAGGATGCAGGCATCCCAGGGGGAGTCAGGGATGGGGAGCAGGGGGGATTGGGTGGGAGTTCCGGGGGGCTGGATAGGGGGCCAGGCCATGCCTCACTGTTTGGGGAGGCATAGCCTCCCCCAGCCTTCCCTACCCAGCCCTCCATACAATTTCTGTATCTGATGTGGCCCTAGGGCCAAAAAAGTTTGCCCACCCGTGCTCTAAACCATCAAGAGATAGGCAGATAGTGAGGGTAAGCATATACAGCTGAAATTTTTAAAAAGATTTCAAAGGTGCTAAAGGGCCAGTTTCAAAAATAGGGAAGGAAAGAATAAGTGCAATTGCAGAAACAGGAATGCCAAGCTAGGATTCAAAACAACAATGTTCCTCTCCAAAATAGTTTTTTTAAAAAGAGGGGTTTTTACCCCAATCTCCATCTTGAGAATTAAAGATGGTGTCCCTGTCTAGTCACAGCTTAACCTGCTATTCATTCCCTGTGAGAGATACCAGAGTCTTCATCTGAGCATTTGGGCTCTCAGTCCACTTGCAAGATGAGCCTGGCACGTCTCTGTCCCACTGAAAGCCATCGTTCAAGCTGCCCAAGTGTCTCTTCGGTCTCCACCAGGAAAACATCTTAAATGTGCAGCCTGTGCATCTTCTTGGCAAGTGGCAGAACTCTTTCTGTCACATGCCCATTAAACTTCACAACATACACACGTAAACCTGGGCGCAGATTACTGATCTCTGCTTTAATGGCTGGAGGTGGATTTCCCAGAGGATGTGTTTTATTTGGGTGCACGTGTGTTGCAGGGCAGACAGCTCTCCATATCGCCGCAGTGAATCAGAACATTAATCTGGTGAAGGCTTTGCTCAAGAAGGGGGCCAATGTCTCCAGCCCACGGGCCACTGGACTCTTCTTCAGGCGCAGCGCCCATAACCTTATCTACTTTGGTACGTCCCTGTCTGCAGCTCCCAGGACAGACTGGGTTTTTTTTCCCCCTCTCTTACTAGAGGATTGGGTGATGGAGGGAGTGTGGGGAAAGCTTGCACTGATGCTGCCCATGCTATACCCCCTCTAGATAAATACAGGGCTCTGCTCTCCAGGGCTGTCAGTTACACACTTTTTACCAGGCACTCCAATTCATGTTAAACACAAATCATCCTAGCAGCAATTCTCTCACCTGTCAACTAGCTAAATGGTGTCCCTTCTAGGAGCCTAGGTCTCCCCTAGCTGTGACCCATTCTGTCATCTTGACATTTTTTTGTGGGGTGGGGGGTGGGGGATTTGTTTCACTCAGTAGTATGACTTTTTTGAGGTTCTGGGTAACTCTCTTCCCTTCCCAAGCTCAGACTGATCGGCATGCATAGATTCCCATACATGTCTCCATCTGGCTTGTGTGCTTATTTCCTCGTGGTCTGAGTCTTATTTTCCCTCTGATTCTTCCTCTTCAGGGGAGCATGTTCTATCATTTGCTGCCTGCATGGGGAGTGAGGAGATCGTCCAGTTGCTCATTGAAAATGGAGCTGACATCAGAGCACAAGACTCTCTGGGTAAGAGTTCTGCATGGGCCAAGTGACTTGCATATGGCCAGGTTCTGCCACCCTTACACACACTGAGCAGTTACTTTACTCCACGTGCAGTTCCTGGGAGGGTGCTAGGGAAATGTAAGAAGATGTTAATGTTATCAATCAATTATATACTCCTTAGATTTGTTAATCAAGAATTATTTTTAATGCACATCAGCTGTTCTAGTCTGTATCATGTCTTGTGATCCCTACATTACTTCCTCCATAGGCAACACTATTCTCCACATCCTGGTTCTCCAGCCCAACAAGACTTTTGCCTGTCAGATGTACAACCTGCTTCTCTCCTATGACAAGAGCGATGGGAGTCTGGGAACCCTGGACTCAATTCCAAACAATGAGGGGCTCACTCCATTCAAACTGGCTGGAGTGGAAGGCAACACCGTGGTGAGTTCATGCACAACACAGTTAGCTCTTCACAGGAGAAGGCTTTCAGAAATGGGTAGCTCAAGTGTTCTCTGTCTAAGGCGACTGGCATCCAGGTAGCCTGTTAATTGTGTAGAAAAAGAATATCAAGTCTTGTCTTCCTTCCTTTGCTGGGTTTCTTCACGGACATGGAGGACCAGGGAACTTCTCTCCCTTCTCTCCATTACCTAGCCTTCATTACTCTTGATGTCATACATTTAGTAGTTCTACAGTCAGCCACAGTCTTCCAAGAAAAACAGTGTAGACAAGAACTGAATTTCTAATATAAAAACTAGGGCTGTCAAGTGATTAAAAAAATTAGCGCTGTTAAACAATAATAGAATACCATTTATTTAAATATTTTTGGATGTTTTCTTCATTTTAAAATATATTGATTTCAATTATAACACAGAATACAAAGTGTACGGTGCTCACTTTATATTATTATTTTTATTACAAATATTTGCACTGTAAAAAACAAAATAAATAGTATTTTTCAATTCACTTAATACAAGTACTGTAGTGCAATCTCTTTATCGTGAATGTTGAATTTACAAATGTAGAATTATATGTACAAAAATACCCTGCATTCAAAAATAAAACAATGTGAAACTTTAGAGCCTACAAGCCCACCTGGAGGCAAGGGAAATGCAACAGCCATTTTGTCAATGTCACAGAAAAGCAAACCTTTGAAAGATGTGAAAACTGCAAAAAGACCCAGTGCCAAATTTTAGTGCAGAACTTGTTTTAACCAATTTGGCATATGTGTACTGTGAGTTGCATGAATTCTTGGGCATTGACTGATTCCACATCATCCCTTTCCTTGCTCCTCAGATGTTTCAGCACCTCATGCAGAAGCGAAAGCACACTCTGTGGACTTTTGGCCCCGTGACTTCTGTCCTCTATGACCTCACAGAAATTGACTCCTGGGGTGAAGATCAGTCCTTCCTGGAGCTCGTTGTCTCAACCAAGAAGAGAGAGGTATACTGGGGTGGGGGTGGGGGGGGTGGGGGGGGTCAGAGTCTCTGTACAGAAAGTGTTTGTTATGAAAAGAGAAATCCAACCGGACACTGAAAGTTCCAGCTGTGCAGCTATTCCATATAGAACACAAGGTCTGGAACTTCTTGCCCATTTGAGATAGGGAACAAGTGAAATGCAGCAAACCCTTTGTGACACAGCAAATATGATTCTACACAGCAGTTACACCATAGACTTGCAGTTTGAGAGGATGGTTTAAAGAATGTTGCCTTAGGCCCTGTGCCATGTTCAATATGCCCAAGGATGCTAATGCCACAGGAGGCGATGTCGCTGATTCAGCAGAAGGTGCTCTCTGATTCTGTAGTCTCAAAGACATAAATAAGAAGTATTCTGTGCAGCTGCAATACTCCTTGCCTATATCATGGGGTGTTGTGAGCTTTTCCTTAACGGTTATTGAGGTGCTTTGAGATCTTGGGATGGAAGGTGCTTTAGAAATGCAAAGTTTGATTATTCTGTCCCTCATTAACTAACATTCCAAATTATCTTCTGAAACAAAAATAGCTAAGACCCATCCAGGTTTGACGTTGGGGAAAAAAGATACCCGCCAACAACAGGTTTCCTTACAGAGAAAACACAAACATCTTCAAGGCTCAATTAGTGTCCTAAAGCATTAATTGTAATGACATCAACAAACAATGAGCTAGACCTCCTAATATATGGAAAATATCAATAGATACTGAAATTATAAGAAGGGGAAACAAATCCAGCACATTGTTAGTTATGTTATGTAATTTCCATACAGCAAAAGTCTAGAAACACTTATGAAATAGATAGTCCTAGATCAAAAATTATTGATGCCTTTTCCAGCTACTAGAAGCCCTGGGAAAATATGCTGACCTCACTATGTTTTTTTTATATATTCAGAATCCCTTAAATCCCTACATGTGTTGGTATCTGTGAGCATTTAGAGCACAGTATACATTATGAAATAGATCTATAAAAACTACCTGAGAGCCAGTCCAAGAGACTAATTCAAACATTTAAAATAAATTCTGATGACTCCCTCTCTTCCAAAGACATGCATGCATTTGCAGATACACAATTCTTGATGCCATGAGCTAAATAATGTCAAGAAAGCTATTTTCCCAAATAGAGGAAAACATGATGGGCTCATACTATGCAATAACTCTCTTTCAAACACTGAAAATTACATTTTTTGTCAGAATCTGCACTAACAGACTAGCCCTTCTTTTTCTATCCCATACATATATGGATCATACTGTTAAAGTACTATTTCCCATTCACACCCTTCTGTAACTTATACACCCACTTTTGCTCTGCTGTAACTCCATTATTATAAGTTATTTGCACTGCAGTAGTATCTCGAGGCTCCAACTGAGATCAGGGCCCTATTGTGCTAGGCACTGTACAAATACATAGTAAGAGATAATCCTTGTCCTTTCACAGTTTAAAAGGACAAGAATGGGAGAAATGTTTATGTCTGGGGGCTAAGGCACAGAGAGATTACAGGTCAAATTTCAAAAACCACTTAAATCCCATTTGAAAATGGGCCTTAGGCTCTTAAATCACTTAGGTGCTTTTGACAATTTTGCACTAAGTGCATTGCCCGAGGTCGCAGAGGAAGTCAGTAGCAGAACCTGCACTTACACTCAGTTCAGTGGGATATAGACATCAGTTGAGTTACTTTTGGTTTACATTGATGTGAGAGGAGAATCAGGCCCTGGGCAAGGGATAGGGGGGTCAGGAGAAGCTAAGTCTCCTCATCTTAGACTCCCTTATATTCATTTAGGTTCAGCTCCATACTAGGCTCACAGAATCCTCACCTCTGCTACCATAACTGGACTAGTTCAATATCAGTGATACACTGCCATCATTTTAGGCAACCAGAGGATTTTGATAAAGCTTATTATAGATTGTTTTCAAGACAAAAGCCTGTATTCAGGTGAATATTTGTAATTTGTGTATGAAATAGAAATTATTCTATGTACTGTGGCTACACTGCTATTTATACTCACGCTAGCCTGATGAGAGCTAGTGTGTACGCAAACAGGGAAATCGCACCCCTAGCTCACAGTGTGGACGCAGGCTTAAAGTTCCCTCATGCCTTTTCAAAGTGGAGTAGATCACAGTGCACTAAGGAACTTTTAGTGCACGGTACAGGTACAGGGTCCATATACCAAGTTTCTCCTCCCTTGGTGTTCACACCTCAACTGCTAGAAGAGGGCCTCACCCTCCCTGATTGAACTAACCTCGTTATCTCCAGACCGATTCTTGCCTGCATATTTATACCTGCCTCTGGACATTTCCATTCCATGCGTCTGACGAACTGGGTATTCACCAACGAAAGCTTATGCTCCAATACATCTGTTAGTCTATAAGGTGCCACAAGACTCTTTGTTGCTTTTTACAGATCCAGACTAACACGGCTACCCCTCTGATACTTGATACCCAGTTAGTGCACTGTAGATTTACAGCCCAGCTTCCCACACACTTAACTCATCATCTAGACAAGCCCTTAGATTCACACCTACTTACCAGCATGTAACTTAGCTATGCACACACCCCAGGCAGCACCCACCAGGTCTAAGCAAGTCTAAGCTGGAGTGATGTAAGGGCTTCGAAGAGGAGTCTAGCAGGAGAAACAAAACTAGGGTATTGTAAGAATGTGTAGTTTAAAGTAGTCTCTCAGCCCTTAATTTAATTTACACCTTTTTCCTGCTTCCTGTACCTGTACTTAGATTTCCAGAAAGCCTTTGACAAGGTCCCTCACCAAAGGCTCTTACGTAAATTAAGCTGTCATGGGATAAAAGGGAAGGTCCTTTCGTGGATTGAGAACTGGTTAAAAGACAGGGAACAAAGGGTAGGAATTAATGGTAAATTCTCAGAATGGAGAGGGGTAACTAGTGGTGTTCCCCAAGGGTCAGTCCTAGGACCAATCCTATTCAACTTATTCATAAATGATCTAGAGAAAGGGGTAAACAGTGAGGTGGCAAAGTTTGCAGATGATACTAAACTGCTCAAGATAGTTAAGACCAAAGCAGACTGTGAAGAACTTCAAAAAGATCTCACAAAACTAAGTGATTGGGCAACAAAATGGCAAATGAAATTTAATGTGGATAAATGTAAAGTAATGCACATTGGAAAAAATAACCCCAACTATACATACAACATGATGGGGGCTAATTTAGCTACAACGAGTCAGGAAAAAGATCTTGGCGTCATCGTGGATAGTTCTCTAAAGATGTCCACGCAGTGTGCAGAGGCGGTCAAAAAAGCAAACAGGATGTTAGGAATCATTAAAAAGGGGATAGAGAATAAGACTGAGAATATATTATTGCCCTTATATAAATCCATGGTACGCCCACATCTCGAATACTGTGTACAGATGTGGTCTCCTCACCTCAAAAAAGATATTCTAGCACTAGAAAAGGTTCAGAAAAGGGCAACTAAAATGATTAGGGGTTTAGAGAGGGTCCCATACGAGGAAAGATTAAAGAGGCTAGGACTCTTCAGCTTGGAAAAGAGAAGACTAAGGGGGGACATGATAGAGGTATATAAAATCATGAGTGATGTGGAGAAAGTGGATAAGGAAAAGTTATTTACTTATTCCCATAATACAAGAACTAGGGGTCACCAAATGAAATTAATAGGCAGCAGGTTTAAAACAAATAAAAGGAAGTTCTTCTTCACGCAGCGCACAGTCAACTTGTGGAACTCCTTACCTGAGGAGGTTGTGAAGGCTAGGACTATAACAGCATTTAAAAGAGAACTGGATAAATTCATGGTGGTTAAGTCCATTAATGGCTATTAGCCAGGATGGGTAAGGAATGGTGTCCCTAGCCTCTGTTTGTCAGAGGGTGGAGATGGATGGCAGGAAAGAGATCACTTGATCATTGCCTGTTAGGTTCACTCCCTCTGGGGCACCTGGCATTGGCCACTGTCGGTAGACAGGATACTGGGCTAGATGGACCTTTGGTCTGATCCGGTACGGCCGTTCTTATGTTCTTATGTTCCGGGTACATAAGCTGCCCAAACTTGGATTCCCCTGTTCACCTGTAAATAGATCTCGGGCAGTCTGAACTGGGTGTAAGGGTATCTACCTTTTACTTCTGAATTTGGCCTCATACGTCTCCAAGTATCTCATACAAAAATCTCAGGCTTAGAGCAGACACCTAGGACTTGGTACAGCTGAGGCAAATGGGTATCGGCAACAAATGGGCAACAAATGTACAGATTGTTTAAATTATGCAAATATAATATTTTATTGGCCTGAGAATCTTATTTGCTGTCCATTGCTAATCAAATCTGGAAAGATTTACCTGCTTCTTGCCCCTGAAAATATCTGATGGCAGGGACTCCTGTATTTCAGGGTGTATAGGAATGTATCATGATTCTAAATCTTTGAGAATCATAGGATTACTTAAAGTCCTTCCTAGAACAATGATAGATGTCATTCTCTTGCTGTCTCTGCAAGAAACTGTCATAACTCAGACTAATTCTAAATGAGTTAGAAATCTGCCATCCATCTTCCTTTTTGGAGAAAGAACTCATTTACCTTCAGTGGTAAACCTACTGTGAACTCTTGGAAACATAAATTGTTTGCCAGTGAGGAGCTTGTTAACCTGGCCAACTCTCTTTGAGAGCAAACAAATAAATTCTCTGAGGTTCATTTTTTTATATGTGGATAACTTTCAAGTGAAATAACATCATATGCTGACTTCTGCTGAAGCAGTATGCAGCTGGCTTTGACTCTTGCCTTAGTATGTTATGACTGACATCTGTATAAACTGTTTCTCTTGACCTTTGAAGGAGACTTTGATCCACCATTAACAATCAGCTACGTACCTAATTCTGCCTTTGAATACATGGGTGTACAGTCTACTGAAGTCAGTGGGAGTTACATTCACATATGGGAGAGCAAAACTGAGCCCCAAGGCCCATCTGGAATAAACCAGCATAATTCTATTTACTTCAGTTGAGCTATACTGATTTACACCCGCTTAGGATCAGGACCTACATCACTACAGTGATGTTATTGAAGAGAATGGGGTTGCGTGTCAATCTTTTGGCTTTGTTTTTCAGTTCAAATATATAAAATATCTCCTTTCTATGGGTCATGTCTATGAAGTCAGACAGTCTGTCTGTATCTTCCTTTAAAAACTTTTAACCAAACTGTACAATTCTAGAGCAGGGACACAATTCTCTAGCAAATATTATATATTGGTAAAGAAATTCTATAGAACATGTCTCATTCTCTGTTACATTGGACAGGACATTTAGAGACATTTCTATAGAATCCTATTGTCTCATGCCTTTTAAATTCTATGGGCTTTTCCCATAAGAGTATATACCAGAATGTTCCTATGAAAGAACTATCTATAATTCGGAATCTTTTCAAAAGGACGTGTTAAGTATTGATTACTGAAAAGCTGTAATTGATTTTCTCAGTCTGATCCTATGGCAGATCTATGAAACTTTTTTCTTCTTTTCATTCTGTAGTTACAGGTTTGATTTCAGTTTTGTAATAGCCTGGAGGTGCATTATTATTGTTGTGGAAAAAAACTCACATATGAAAACTAAAAAACAGTGCAGTGTTATTTTTATTCTTGCAGTTAAAACCTCAATAAAAAAATTGCCATACACTTATAGGATTATTTTATATCTATGAACTCCTTGGCTGGTGAACAAACAAGCCAAACCCTTTGTATAGTTATCATTGTTTTCTCTGGACTGTTTTTCTTTTGCTGTGTTTCCCAGTCAACTGTCTTCCAGCCCTCTCCCTTTCTTCTCCTAAAGGAGATAGTTGGTTTAATGCCAACAAAATCTTTGATGTGAGGACTTTAGAAATCTAAGGCAAGACTCAAACCTGCTCCTTTGCAGGAGGACCTTCATCCAGTGGGAGCTACTGGAAATTCTGTGAAACCCTAAAAATGTAAAGGTGGCCAGAGGGAGAGAATATGATCACAATATATTCTTATTTCCATTTCTCCATGCCCCCATTCCTAATACATCCTTCATAGCCATTGCAGAAATGCTTTTTTCAAGTGCTATTTCAAATGGCTCAAATAGACAGGGATGCCATCATTTCCTGAAGTCAACTATCCTACGTGTTGATGGACCCTTCCCCATTAGCAAATGTTGACTGATGATCAGGGTCAACATCACCCCATTTATAGTAATAAAAACAATGTTTGACCCTTCTAGAACACTTCCCATCTGAGGAGCTCTGCACACTTTGCAAATATTAGAGAATTAAAAAGAGCTCAGCAGCGAACAGTTCCTATGTACTCTATTCTGTGTAATTTAAGTTCTTATACTACCTTCATCATTGTTATATGTGAATGCCTGTCAATAATGCATTAATCAAGGGGACTAATGTTTGTCACATTTGGTTCATTCTCTCTCAATCCCCTGAGAGGTAGAGAAGTGTGTGTGCAGTGGAGTGTTTAGTTGTGGTAGAGTTTTGTTTTTTACAATGTGTACACTGTTCTGTGTTTGTGTCAGAGAAGGCAGGTTGAAGAAGTGCAACTTGCACTTGGAGAAGATGATGGTGAGGTTGTGATGGTCCTTGGTTCTTGTGGAAGTTCATTCCACAGTCTGGGACCAAACCCCAGGAAAGTTCTGTCTCCTGTGCAGATGAGCTTTACCTTGATGGTAGAAAGTTCCATTGTGCCTGAAGAGCAGGGCTGTTGAGCATGGTCTTCATCCTGGAACGTTAGTCAATCTTCTAAGGATGAGTGAGCTGAAGAGAAGGACCAAGACCTTGAATTTGATTCATGATTCCATGGGAAGCCAGTGTGGAGAACAGGCCTCATATACTCACAGTAACCTGTGCTGCTGAGGAGATGCACTGCAGTGTTCTCAATGGTAGCTGTTGGGTGATTAGCACATTTGAAAATTTGACCTCTTCATTTAGGGACTTAAAGGGGAGTTAAGCAATTCTGAAGCTCTGGCCACAAGCCTCTCAAACCACCAACACCCAGTAAGTTAAGAGAAGTATCTACCCACTTTACAGAGGAGAAAAAGAGGCAGAGACATTAAGGGCAGAATTTTTCAGTCTTGGTGACAAGTTTTCCACAGATGCAGAATTCCCAGAACTCCAAGGGACAACGTGGGTGACGTAATATCTTTTAGAGTAGCAGCCGTGTTAGTCTGTATCTGCAAAAAGAACAGGAGTACTTGTGGCACCTTAGAGACTAACACATTTATTTGAGCATAAGCTTTCGTGGGCTACAGCCCACTTCATCGGATGCATAGAATGGAACACACAGAAAGAAGATATTTATACATACAGAGAACATGAAAAGGTGGAAGTAGCCATACCAACTGTAAGAGGCCAATCAATTGAGATGAGCTAGCTTATCTCAATTGATTGGCCTCTTACAGTTGGTATGGCTACTTCCACCTTTTCATATTCTCTGTATGTATAAATATCTTCTTACTGTGTGTTCCATTCTATGCATCCGATGAAGTGGGCTGTAGCCCACGAAAGCTTATGCTCAAATAAATGTGTTAGTCTCTAAGGTGCCACAAGTACTCCTGTTCTTTTTGCGTAATATCTTTTGTTGGACCAACTTCTCTTAGTGAGAGAGAAAAGATATTACCTCACCACCCTTTTCTCTCTGATATCCTGGGACTGACACAGCTGCAATTACACTGCACATAACTCCAAGTGACGTCAATAGAAGCACCTTTGGAAAACATACCATTTATTTAGGTGCCTAAGTTTAGGCACTGAGTGAAAACTGACTTAAGTGACTTACACAAGATCACTTGAGAAATCTGTGCCACTACTGGAAATAGAACCCAATGTTCTGACTTCCAGTCCTTTCCTTTAATGGCTAGATTGTTTTTCACAGTGAAAGGTGTCTTATCTCTTATATAACACAGGTTACCTTTAGCTTTAATTGAGTCAGTCTTCAAAACAACTTCCAATCACAGGAAAAGAAGATTCACAAACTTGAACTAGTTTTGTGCACCCTATGAACCTCCAGAACTGTTCACAAGGTTCAAAAACCACTGACATCGTGAGGTTAGCCCATCCCTATTGTATACACATCATACAGTGTGTAAAATGACTCATAAAAGAGGTAGAGATCTTTCTAGATGGAGGAGATCATAAAAATTAGATTTATTACCGTTTTCAATAATACAGTTTCTTTTTTGCAGTGCCTTACACCTCCACAGATTTTATAGGGGTCATTCAATCACTGCAGAAATATATCCACCTCTGGGCTAGAACCCAGTAGTAAGTTAACAGTACAGAGAAACACATCAGGACAGTAAGTGCAGAGTTGCAGAGTAGTTAAGTCAATGTCCCCATGTTTCCATTGTCTCCAACACACACACATACACACTCTCCCTCCCTCCCTCTCTCCCTCTTAATGAATAAAACCAGAGTGCAAGGGTGTTCCCTATTTTCTTAGCACTTTATCCAACAGTCTTATGGGCAGCTGGGCTAATGCAAGTTGACCTGAGAATTCGCTTGTGTATGAGATGAATCTAGTGTCCTCATGCTGAGTTGCCTTTGGAGAAATTAGCTTGTGTTAATGTCCTCCCAGGAACTAGTGTAGAGAGTGCCCATAAACCAATGTCTCTCACAGCTAATAACTGATCTCTCTCTCTCTCTCTCTCGCTCAGGCCCGTCAGATTTTAGACCTCACACCTGTGAAGGAGCTGGTGAGCCTGAAGTGGAATATGTATGGACATCCCTATTTCTGTTTCCTGGCCTTGTTCTACGTGCTGTACATGATTTGTTTCACCATGTGCTGTGTTTACCGACCTCTGAAAGCTCGATCAGAAAACAAAACGGATGACAGAGACAACACCATCTACGTCCAGAAAATGCTGCAGGTGCATTGTGTATGGGGTTTGGAGGGCCACATGGGTAGGGTTGGGGGCATCAGTCCAACCTATCAGGGAAATCCTACTGTCTTCTGACCTCAGTGGCTGCAGCTATGCCTTCTTTCATTTATTCACCCCATACTCTTTTTCAGGGAGGGAATACAGTTGGGGAAATTCTCTGTGTCCTGATGGCTCAGGTGCTCAGCCTGGACCTGGATGGCTCTTGTGGCCTCTCCAGACACTATAGTGTTCCCCCATACCAATCAGTAGCCCCTCTTTTTCTCCTTTCAGGAATCCTATGTGACATATGAGGATGAACTCAGGCTGGTCGGGGAGCTGATCACAGTAATTGGAGCTGTAGTGATATTGATCCTGGAGGTAAGGGCAACAGTGTGAGCAATACAGCCCTGGATTCTAATCAAGAGAGCTCTTACTTAAGCTAAACAGAGACTGGCCTGTGTTGGTGACTCAGTAGGGGCCATTCTTTGAACCCTAGTGCCTCAGCAGGGTCCTATGGAGCACTATGCTACTGGAAGTGCCATCTATCAGATAAGACCTGAAACTGAGGTTGTGACCACTTGGCAGTAAGGATTTCAGGAACTTCAGAGAAGAGTTAGGGTGTTGTCCCCACTGTTTTGGCAAAATGTAGCTCCATCTGGATCTGGGATGTTTGTGTAATGCTCTGTGCTCTTAAACAGCTTCCATGTTCCTCCCCGTATGTGGCTGCATTTCCTGAATATCCAGGACAATTAGCTGTAAGATCAATGGATGAACAGAACTCTATGTAGATTGGGAATTATCATTCTGATCATTTCCTTGGGCATAACCCATCTGATCCCCAAACTTAACAGAGTGTTCCTCTTAGATTCCAGATATCCTTAGAGTTGGAGCCACCAAGTACTTCGGACAAACCATCCTGGGAGGACCGTTCCACGTCATCATGTGAGGTTCCACCTCTCCAAATCTCATAAATAGCTTGTCTCTCATTTTCTATCTAGCTGTCGTTTACCTTGTCATTAGACCTGCTCTCTCTCCTCTTCTGGGTGTTGCTTTTCTTTGCTTCTTTCTCCTTCTGCATCAGTTTATGTGCATGAGAGAGACAGAGAGAGAGATGCCTGACAGCCAGGCAAGTGAGCAAGCACAGATGAGCGTAAGTTTTAGCCAGTTTTCATCTACATGTGGGACAGAGTGTACCTGTGTGTGAACACAAAAGAAAGAAGGATGATGTGATTCCCATGCTGATCCTCCTGTCTCTCCCTCTTCCTCTACAGCATCACCTATGCCTGTATGATCCTGGTGACCATGGTGATGCGTCTCACCAGCACCACTGGAGAGGTGGTCCCCATGTCCTTCGCCCTGGTGCTGGGCTGGTGCAACGTCATGTACTTCGCACGAGGGTTTCAGATGCTGGGACCCTTCACCATCATGATTCAGAAGGTAAGGACAACACAGCCTTGTTACACAGAGACTGATCCCAGTACACAAATCCAGACAGGGGAAACCAGAAGAGCAGACTTCCTCCAACAGGATTTATATTAGAACATGGGAATGAGGTCTTTTCTGTGACAGGAAGAACTCAGGTCTTGCCCATAGGGGAAAGATGCATGCCTTTTCCACTGGACACAGGTGTTAGCCATAAGGGCTTTCTGATGCTCCTTTCTTCAACATACCTGTAACATCAGATATATTTAGTATCACACAGTGAGAAGGGGGAAAGGTCCTTGGCTTGGTGGGAAAGTCGGGTATCATGGCAACTATACCTGTCTCCTTGCTCTGCAGATGATATTTGGAGACCTCATGCGCTTCTGTTGGCTCATGGCGGTGGTGATACTTGGCTTTTCATCAGGTGAGACCATAATTTGTAAACCAGGCTGTGTTCCCTCTGCTGTCTCTCCATGTCTTATCTGGGTAATTCAGCCTACCATCACCTTGCTCTCTGTGAGAGAGCCAGCTAGGGCTGTGACAACACATGGCTTCTATTTCTACTCCTGGGGGAATTCTGCACCACTGCTCGCATGCAGAATTAATATCCGCCGTAGATTTCTTTGCTTTCCCGCAGAAAAATGACTTTCTGATGGGGAAGCAAAGGGAAAATGCAAGAGTGGCCATGCGCCCCTCCCTAGCAGCACGGGCACATTGTTTCATGCGCCTGGAGCAGCCAGCAGAGAGGTAAATCACTGTGGGGGGTCAGGGCTAGGGACACCTCAGCCGGTGCCAGGTCAGACCCACCCCCCATCTGCCCAACCCCCATGCTTCTATAGCGAGACTCCCTATATCCAGACCCTCTGCCAAGCCTCACCTTGTGCATCTGGAGCCCCCCTGCACCTGGACCCCCCCATCCCCATCAAGCCCCACCCTCCCACACCTAGCTCTCGGGACACCCTGACCAGTGATTCCTATCCTGCACTAGGATCAGCTGCTAGTCCCAGCTGGGCTGAGGGTGGGGGAGGAGCGTATTTCCCCTGCATGGAGCAACCGGGGCCAGAGCGGGGTAAGACCCACCCCAAGAAACCTCCCACAGCTCTGCCTCCCCACCCCCCCGCTTCCTGCCTCCATCACTCCTCAGCCACCAGGGGAGGGGTCACTACAGAGAGCTGCTCCCCTGTCCGCCCAACACCTGTGCATTTGGGGGCCCCCAAACTCAGACCCCCTTGCTGAGCCTCACCCCTGGAACCTAGCTCCCCCTGAATCTGGACCCCTCCTCCTTGCAAATGGACCCCCACCCCCGCAACAAAACCACGCCTCACCAACCCCACACACCTGGATCCCCCCTGCCAAGCCCCACCTGCCTGCATGTGGACCCTCCCTGCTGAACCCCACCCCCCTGCATCCAGACTCCCACCCGTGCACCCAGACCACCCCCTGCTGAGTCCCCCGCACTTAAACCCCCTCCCCAATGAGCCTCACCCCCCATGCACCTGGACCACCCCGATGAGCCCCCCTACACACACCTGGACCCCCATCCCACTGAGCTCCAACGAGCTGCACCCAGACCCCCAGCTCACCAAGCCGCATTCCCCTAGCACCCAAACCCCCTGTCAAGCTCAAACTTCACCTGGATCCCCCCTGCAGAGTCCCACTGCCCCTGCACCCAGAACACCCCTCCCCGCGCTCCCCCCCACGAGCTCCTGTGCATCCAGATCCCCCTACATCCAGGTTGCCCCACACAGAACCCTCCCACCCTGCACTTGGATTCCTCCACACTAAGCCCCTCCACACTTGGATCCTGGTGGGCTGAGCCTGCCTGCCCCCATCTGATGTGCCTGGTGCGGAGGGGCAGGGCCCCAGGGTGTTTCTAGGGCAGGTCCGTCCCTTGCGCTGTGTCAGGGTCGGGTGCAGCCTCACCACCAAGTCCATGTCCTGGGGGTGGTGGGGATTGCAGAGTGATCTCCCACCTCTGTGCAGCAAGTGGCCTGTCCTCCCCACTGCCATGCTGGAGCCTCCACATTTATTTGTGGACAAATACAATTTGCAGAATTTTAAAATATTGTGCACAGAGTTTTTATTTTTTTGGCACAGAATTTTTAATTTGTTTTGGTGCAGAATTTCCTCAGGAGTATATTTCTGTGGAAATGATACTAGAACTTTCCCCAGCATGGCCTTCTGCTATGTCACAGCTTGTTTATTATTAATTGCTTATATTACTGTAAAGCCCAAAGGCCCCAAGTCAGGAATTAGCTCCCATCATGCGGGGAGTTGCACACACAGTCGTTGTCCAGAAGATCTTACACTCCAATAATCCCCATTCTGATCCCACCCCTCAGATTCTCTGTTGCTGACCACAGGGCATTATTCCTATTGTAACTTTCTCTCTCTTCCTTTCCTTGTGCCTCTCCAGCCTTTTACATAATCTTCCAGACAGAGAACCCCACAGAGCTGGGCCAGTTCTACAGCTATCCCATGTCTCTGTTCACCACCTTTGAGCTCTTCCTCACCATCATTGACGGGCCTGCCAACTACAGTGTGGACCTGCCCTTCATGTACAGTGTGGTGTACTTTGCCTTTGCCGTCATCGCTGCCCTCCTCATGCTGAACCTGCTCATCGCCATGATGGGCGACACCCACTGGCGCGTGGCCCACGAGCGGGATGAGCTTTGGAGAGCACAGGTGAGGGCTCTGTCGTGTTAGGCCAGGCAATGGAGAAATCTTTCCAGTACAGAATGAGGAGAGTTGTCCCTGGTGGAAGTGCTGATAGGTGCAGCTAATTGCTCCTGCAGTGCAAAGAAGCATGGCCACATCATCCCCATCCTTACACAGCTCCATGGGCTTGGCCTCCCATTCATTTCAAGATCCAGTTTAACTCACCACCACCTTGATAGGTCTGCTCCAGCCTATCTGTCTCCTGTCTCATTCCCTCTGCGTATCAAGCTCCATCTTTTCCGTCCCTTCACATAGTATGGGCACTCTCGGTGTGAGAGCCTTCTCCTCTGCAGCTCTTGACATCTGGACCAGCCTTTCTGTTTCTTTGTGCCCTATCCACACCTCCATATCATTTCAAACCACCATTCAGAAACCTGTTTGTCCTCTCTTGTCCATCCCAACCCCTTTATATTCCTCACTCACTGACACTCCTCACAGATTCACAGATTCCAAGGCCAGAAGGGACATTGTGATCCTGTAGTCTGACCTCCTGTAGAACCATAGAACTTCCCCTAAATAATTCCTAAAGCAGATCCTTTAGGAAAAAAAACATCCAATCTTGATTTAAAACTTGTGTGTGATGGAGAATCCACCACGACCATTGATAAATCGTTACAATGGTTAATTACTCTCCCTATTAAAAATGTACATCTTATTTCCAGTCTGAATTTGTTTCACTTCAATTTCCAGCCATTGGATCATGCTACCTCCTGCCTTTCCAAGACAGACCAGGAAGTTTAATGGTTGACTTTCCTGATGTTGCAGGGTATTGAGTTCCTGATGGTAACTGGACACTCACCCTGCTCATGGCTGTAATATTTGCATAACCACAGTGGCATCTCCTATAGACTGTACACTGACTGGCTTATTCCCTGCCACCATGTGTAAGGGGGAAGAACATTCTGTTTTCTGTTGTTTGAAGATGGTCCATGGTTTGCTGAAATTGGTGAAATTAAAGCAAAAATAGTGAATACCCCTTCAGTAGACAGGATAGAGATGCTGCCTCTCTTTCCTTCAGTACCTCTAAACTCTGCTCCTGGAGGTGTTGTCAATGATTTTCAAAGTGAGGTTTTTCAGATAGTGCTTTGGGTTGTGGTTTTTTTCACTTTCCTCTCTCTCATTTTTATTTGGGAAGGTTGTTGCCACTACTGTCATGCTGGAACGGAAACTTCCACGATGCCTCTGGCCTCGCTCTGGGATCTGTGGACGGGAGTATGGACTGGGGGACCAGTGGTACCTTAGGTGAGTCTCCCTCTCCGATATGTTCTTTGTGGATGTGCATGTGTGTACACACTAGAGATGGTCAGAAAATGGATTTTCCATCCTCTGAAAAGTTTCAAGATTTTAAAAAAATGTTGAAACTGAATCAGGACCAAAAACCAAAATGTTGACATTTTTCACAAAACGAAATTTCAAAAAACATTCATTTCAGGTCAATTGAAACAATTTTGTTTTGATAAATTTGAAACGTTTTGCTTAAATTTTGACCCCTTTATTATTTTTGATATAAAATACAGTAAATTTCAAAACAAAAAGTAATTTCAACATTAAAAATTGAAACTTTTCATCCCTGGAATGTCAAAATCGGACACTTGTACATGTTCACAAAAACAGTTTTCATTCCCCCCCCCCCAAAAGATGTGTTGTTGAAATCAATAGGACTTTGCACACACAAAAAATCATTTTAATCGAAACAGCATTTTCCCATGAAAAGCTGGTTTGACTAAAATTTTCTGACCAGCTGTAGCAGGGGATTGGACTAGATGACCTTCTGAGGTCTCTTCCAACCTTCATCTTCTATGATTCTATGATACACCCACCTGTGAGAGAACTGCATGTAAGTGTGCAGCACAGAGAAAGAGAAGGGGACAGCGTAACAATGCAAGGAATGAGAGTGGGACTAGCTGGCTCCAGTGGCTCAGGGAATGGTCCATGAAGCCATTCTGCCATACAGATTCCAACCTGACTTAGGACAGAGCTGGCTAAGCAATGGTCCCATTAGAGGCAATTCAAGTGCCACTCAACGTGAAATGAGTTGATGTGTTCAGTCCAGCTCTTCATAGCTAGATGCTCATATCCCAGAAGCCACTTTCCTACCTGGCAGTCTCAACAGAGAGGCCAAGGCCCTGAGTGGGCTATAGAGCCTGAATTCTTCTTTTTCTCCCACATGCCACCAAGTATGCAGAGCATTTGTTGGGGTGTTGTGTGTGTCTGGGGAAGCTTGTCCCTGTGCATTAGATCAGTGGTTCTCAACCAGAGGTCCGGGGCTTCTGGGGGGCCGCGAGCAGGTTTCAGGGGGTCCACCAAGCAGGACCAGTGTTAGACTTGCTGGGGCCCAGGGCAAAAAGCCAAAGTCCCACTGCATGGGGCTGAAGCCTGGGACACTGAGCCCCGCCATCTGGGGCTGAAGCAGAAGCCTGAGCTACTTAGCTTCACAATGCCCCCTGTGGCGTGGGGACCTGGGCAATTGCCCTGCTTGCTACCCCTTAATGCTGGCCCTGGCTTTTATATGCGGAAAACCAGTTATTGTGGCACAGGTGGGCTGTGGAGTTTTTATAGCATGTTTGGGGGGGCCTCAAAAAGAAAAAGGTTGCGAACCCCTGCATTAGATAAGCAGAAGGCTTCAGTCTCTGGGCCTGTCAGCCTAGTAACTTTCACCAGCACTGAAATGCACTTCAAATATTTCCAAAACAAGACAAGAATAATAGAAAGGGGCATTTGGACAGGACACCTGGGGTCTAACATGAGCCCACAGTGTCAAGTTACTATGTTGGACTGCTAAGCAGCAGTTCTGCAGAAAAGGACCTGGGGATTACAGTGGACGAGAAGCTGGATATGAGTCAGCAGTGTGCCCTTGTTGATAAGAAGGCCAACAACATATTGGGCTGTATTAGTAGGAGCATTGCCAGCAGATCGAGGGAAGTGATTATTCCCCTCTATTTGGCACTGGAGAGGCCACACCTGGAGTATTGTGTCCAGTGTTGGTCCCCTCACTATGGAAGGGATGTGGACAAATTGGATAGAATCCAGCGGAGGGCAACAAAAATGATTAGGGGGCTGGAGCACATGACTTATGAGGAGAGGATGAGGGAACTGGGGTTATTTAGTCTGAAGAAGAGAAGAGTGAGGGGGGATTTGATAGCAGCCTTCAACTACCTGAAGGGGGGTTCCAAAGAGGATGGATCTAGACCAGGGGTCGGCAACCTTTCAGAAGTGGTGTGCCGATTCTTCATTTATTCACTCTAATTTTAAGCTTTCGTGTGCTAGTAATACATGTTAACGTTTTTAGAAGGTCTCTTTCTATAAGTCTTTAATATATAACTAAACTATTGTTGTATGTAAAGTAAATAAGGTTTTTAAAATGTTTAAGAAGTTTCATTTAAAATTAAATTAAAATGCAGAGCCCCCTGGACCGGTGGCCAGGACCCGGGCAGTGTGAGTGCCACTGAAAATCAGCTCACGTGCCGCCTTCGGCACGCGTGCCATAGGTTGCCTACCCCTGATCTAGACTGTTCTCAGTGGTGACAGATGACAGAACAAGAAGCAATGGTCTCAAGTTGAAGTGGGGGAGGTCTAGGTTGGATATTAGGAAACACTATTTCAGTAGGAAGGTGGTGAAGCACTGGAATGGGTTACCTAGGGAGGTGGTGGAATCTCCATCCTTAGAGGTTTTTAAGGTCTGGCTTTACAAAGCCGTGGCTGGGATGATTTAGTTGGTGTTGGTCTTGCTTTGAGCAGGGGATTGGACTAGATGATCTCCTGAGGTTTCTTCCAACCCTAATATTCTATGATTCTATGTTGTGTGTTTCCAAAGTAGAATGTATTCAGCAGGGAGTGGACCCAAGACACAAAATTTGGACCAAATTCCAACAACCACCCTCAAAGTTTGAAGTTGTTTTGATCCAGAATTTTGGTTTAAGTTCACTGTACTAGGGTTTCTATATAACTTGTTTCTTTTGGTTTTGATAACATCAGGCCTGCTTCTCCTCTCACGTCTCTGGTTTTATTCCTTATTCTTACCACTGTGAGAGGAGAATAAGACCAATGTCCGGATTTATCCTTTCACACGTCTGTGTTTTGTGGATCAGGCCCCAAGGGGGAGCCATTGCACTATAGAATGGGGCTCTCAGCAGGTTTCAGCAGATGGATGCTTGTGGGTGTCAAGCCTGCTGGAGACAATGAGCAGCTTAGCTATACAGTGTCACTGATGGGCAACAGCTTACAGCTGAGAGTGCTGTGTAGCCCACCCACCCATCCCTTCCCCCGCACACGCACACATGTGTACACCACACCTCCCAGCAAATCCCCTCAAGGGGAGAATGGTGCTGACACACTCCAATCGTGTGTGCAGTCCTACCGTGTGCCTGTTACCAACACACAGCATGGCAGAGCACTACCCTCAGAGAGACAGCAGCGAGCTAAGCAGAGAAGGAAGGTTCTTGGGTGGAACAAAAGAGGGGAAGTGATTCAGAAGGGGTGAGCTTCAGGTGCAAAGCGCAGCACAATGGGAAGAGTGTCTTTCCCAGGGACTCAACTTGGAGAATCACAGGGAAAGGCAGATTATCAAGATCAGAAGAGATGAACTAGCAATTGGGAAGAGGAAGTAGATGTGGGGTCAAGTGGAGTCCACCAAGAATTTGCAGTTGGTCAAAGGGGAAGGGGAAGGTGTGGTTAGGAAATCAGTGAAGGGGATAGAGAACTGGAGAGTGGGAAGGAAACAATGCCAGTGAAGGTTTTGGGGCAGTGGGGAGAATGGATAGAAGCCAGTGGAGGTGGTGGGTCTCCTTCAATAGTGTGTGTGTGAACAGGTGGAAGCTAAAGGAGCTCTACTTGTGACTAGTTCCCCCACGGATGTGCTAAGCCTTGTGCTGGATGTGGTGTTGGGAGAGGGCTGCTTGGTGGAGCTGCTAGTGATTGTTGAGAAGCTGGGATGTTTCTGGTGTATTCAACTTCTTCTCACCTTTCTACAGGGTAGAAGACAGGGTCGATCCCAACAAGCAAAAGATGCATCGTTACACAGAAGCATTTAAGACCCAGGATAAGGAGGACTTTGACAAACACTCAGAGAAGCTGGATGGAGAGTTCCCCTACAAGAAGGACCTAGCACCAATTGCTCCTTCAGTGTCCCGGAGCACATCCCAGAGCAGTTCCCACCGTGGCTGGGAGATCCTGAGGCGTACCACCTTCAGACAACTTCAAGGGGAAGTCAACCATGCCATGGAAGAGGAGGAGGTCTACCATGTCTGAGACACATCTCTCCTGACTCCACAATGTGGATGCCCTGTGCTGAAGCAATTACTTTCTCCAGGTGCTAGTGGAAACTCCAGTATGGACACCACACTCCATAGCTATTAAGAGCTCTCCAGATGCAACAGGAATGCTTCGTGCTGCAGGATGGACACGCTGTCCAAGTCTCCTCTCCCCCTCTTCCATGTGTCCTTGTTGCTGTGTTGGCTAGGAGCTGAGTTGAGGAGTTTGGTGTTTGTCCAGCTCTGTAACTCTCTACAGAAACAGACAGAAAAATGTGCCAGCACTGGGGTTTTATCCATTTACAGGAGATCCTGACCACAGTGCAACTATGAACTGATCAGTAACTCCTCTCTCTCCCTGTGATACATGGTATCTTCCTTCCCTTGGTCCCACAAAGACCACAGTGCTTTCTGAATTGAGGAGAGCTGACTTGGGAGATTTTTTTGGTACAGAACTGAAAACAATATTTAAACTCAGGAAACTAGTAGCTGCTGACACTGCAGTGATTAAAGGGACTGTCCCCGTACAGCTGGAATTCAAGAGGCTGCCAGATGTTCCTCCCTCAAGAAAGACAAACCTCTATTACTGGCATTTTCCACACTGCTACTCTAGGAGGGACTGAGTGTTTTTCTGCCAAATGAATGCACTTTAATCGTATTTGCTACAGAAATGTGATTCTTGGTTTCCTAAGGATATGTCACACATTCTGTGCTGGGACTTTTATCCTGTTTAAAGAGGGTGCAGAGGCTGGTGAGATGACTCCCTAAGGAGATCCCAGGTGAATTGATCCTGAGCCGTGTTTCCTATGGAAAAGTAGACGTCTCTAGCTCATGGGGGGAGGGATAGCTCAGTGGTTTGAGCATTGGCCTGCTAAACTCAGGGTTGTGAGTTCAATCCTTGAGGAGGCCATTTAGGGAACTGAGGTAAAAATCTGTCTGGGGATTGGTCCTGCTTTGAGCAGCAGGTTGGACTAGATGACCTCCTGAGGTCCCTTCCAACCCTGATATTCTATGATCTTTGCTGTGTTGAGACTGCAGGCTGTTTGGTCCCTGTCTTCATGGAGACCAGTGGTGTAGCTGTGGGCCTGCTGTGGTGAGGCACCTCTGCTGCAACTCACCCTGTGCTATGTCACGAGGGGAAGGGGGAGTTATATGGCCACTGTCAATCAACAGGGGAAGCAAGTGCTGGGTGAGACACAGTGGGAGGTATTGCGAGGCAACTCGGAAACAAGTCTTGTCTCTTTTAACAACATACAATGATGCCTGGTCCACAATGACTCTGATTCATCCACACAGTCCCCCACTCCAGATTCAGTGCTTTTTCACCTCTTCCTTTAGTTCTTTGCCAGGACCTCCCTTCAGGAAAATGACTACAGGGAAGAAATTAGGTGCCCTTTTGGAGGGCCTCATGCCCTCAGCAACTCACAGTGTAATCCCAATAGCAGAATTAAGTTGAGTGCAACTTGTAGCCTGACATTTCCTCTTTAGCAGACCCTGTGAGACAACCTCTGTGTCTAAGGGGGACCCAAAGGTAGCTTGCTTGCATTAGACACTACCATTGTAACAGGCCATCCTTTACTGCTCCTTGGCATCCAGAACTAAGGAGTGAAGGAACAGAAACTAGTGGCTTTCTTATTAATGGTGTTATTCCCACCCTTCAAAGCAACTATCCCCTGCATGGGACTGCTGCAGACTTTAGTGCCATATTCAGATGCATGGCCTTTGAGGTTATGTGCATTTTATTAAATGTACTATTTTTCCCCTACTTGAATGTGTACTTGAGCCCTAAGGAGGGGATTTCCCCCCTTGGGTTAAGATGAATATTTATATTAGATACACTGTGATTAATTGAAGTCGTGTGAGTTGGTCTTTTTTTCATCCTATACTCCCAGCCCCTCCTGTTTAACCACAAGAATTTGCACTAAATGTTTATGGAAATGAGAAATATGTGATTTTGCACATTTACCAAAACTGTGAATTGCTGCTGTGATTGTAATTTAATTTCCTTAATCAATGGGGGAGAGAAGGGAAGGGGGTTGGTGGAGTTTTCCTTCATCTTTCCAAATCTGCCTGTGCTCTTCAACCAGTTGGAAATCTGACTGACACACAATTAAGATGGAACACCATGAGGTCATTTTTACCTAGTGATTCCCTAATGTGATTGGCTCTATTTGCAAATCAAAAAATGATTGTTCTAAGTGTCAGCTGTGCATTTTCTGTCTCTGGTGTCACCATAATCACACTTTAAACTTTTAGTGCCAGTATCTCTCCGCAGTTAGGCCTGCACAATTTCATTAAAGCCATTGGGATTGTGCAGGTGTAAATGAGAGTAGACTCCAGTTGGCCCTGTGTGTTCGTACAGACTCACTAGCCAAAACAGGAGCCCCAGGGACAAGACAAGTGAGATCAGTAGGTGTAAAATCTCTATGAATTGTTGTTCCTGTTACTTTTAAATTCTGTACATAAAATGGGGTTGAAATGTAGACCAATGTGATTGGCTCTGCTGTTTTTCAGTATGACATGAACAGGAGCTACTTTGCCTCATCATATCCTCCAATTCATAATCTCCTTCCTCCTTTCTTACATCAGAAACTTGCAAAGAAAGGCAGGGGGAAATATAATATGGGGGTATGAGAAGCTTTTGTGAAATACACAAAGGATACTATGAAGGAGCAAAGAATCTTTTTTAAAAAATGTCCTTATGTATGTTACTTACAAATCTTACACATCAAAAACAACTTACAAATCTTTTAAGAATTTCAAAATCTAACTAACTTTTTGCCATTCCTGCTGTTTTTATTGACTTTAATTTGCAGTTCACACAGATTGAACGGGAAGGCTAGACCTGCCAGCTTCATTCTGTCTCCTGTAACTTGGGCAATGCTATTGCGTTTGGGCTTCCAACAGAGCAAGGGAACATTCACATTTAAAAAACCAAACCCCCTAATTATTTTCACTTCATGCAAATGGTTTGGTTCAAATTAGATTTTGAGAGTTAGTGAAACTTCTTAAAATAACAAGCCCTACATTTTGAACCTAAATATCTTTACGATATATCTAAATAAGCAAGTATAAGATCCCAGTCAATCATCAGGTATGTGTAGAACTTAAAATGAAAGATACTTGTAATTTTAAAAAGAATTGTAAAATAATATCCTCAGTCCCTTACCTGTCCAGCTGTGGGCTCAGCATTTGGTATTAGGAGAAATGCCTGATAACCAGAATTTACATGGAAGTTGATGGAACTTTGGCTATTAATGGCAATAGGAATAAGGTTGGGTCCCAATAGCTGGGCTGGGAGTGTGTAAATGCTCTGCTTTAGGGGCCCAGACCAGCCATAAGCTGAGCTCCTCATAGGGGTTGGTGAGTGCCCTGAACTTCTGTTCACTTCAGTGCTCAGTTGAATGAAGCTGACATTCTTGCAATGACATCAAGTCTCTGGGCAGGCTCAGAACCTTACACGGGAAAGACACCCATTAATTTTAATTGGCTTTGGATCAGGCCCTAAAACAGGATTCTAATCTAGTAAGGATGATTTTTTTTCAAATGCAATTTTAAGACCTCTCATTATTATTTAACCAATTTTAGTCTTAAAAAGGGTTTTATATACCTGTATTTAAAAAAAAAAAAACAAACATGTTCCCATGATCTGTTTTTCTGAACTACCTTTTGTTTTCATTTAAAGTGTGATTTTTATGGTGACTCTGTAACAATGTTATTTTGTGTTTCATGGTCTGTGTTGCTGATTCAGTTTCCAGTCAAAAAGTTCTTCTAACTGGCAACTCTACAAACTATACATGGGTTTTGAAAATCCAGTTGTGCTTTTTCTATGTCTTTCCTATTCATCATTCATAAAGCTTCCACAATCATAATTCTGCTAAGTGCTCTGTTGATGATGAGTGAGGCAGGCTCCCCCTTCCATAGCTTTATTGGCTCTGCAGAAGTAAAAACTTGTTTGGGTCAGGAAAGCCAGCAGATATGGTACAGATCAAGGGCCAAATACATTGGGTAAGAAGGTGCCTCGTTTATACTAAAACTTTTTGGACCAAAACTGCACATTTGTACTGTATTTTCTTCTACCTCTGTAAACATGGATTAAAACTTACACTGATGTAATTCGGCCCCAAGACTCTGAAATGTGGTACTGATTAGAACAGATGATCATTATTGCTATAATACTCAGTTTGTTTTCCTCCAGTGTTTTTATCATTTCAAAACAGACCTTCCTCTTTCCCCACCTCTGCCAACTGGTGACCTCAAACAATCTTTAATTGCTACTGAAGCAACTTCAAGGTTTTAAGATCTTTTCTTGTATCTGGAAAATTAGTAAATCGGAAAATGTCTCTGAGATTAAATGGATGAACTGATTCAATCTGATATTGTGGATTAAGAAAATTTTGTTCAAAATAAAAATTTGAAGATTAAGCACGTGTGGGCTTTGTGTGTGTGTTTGTTTGTTTGTTTAAATAAGAGTAATAACTTATGACAGTCCTTGTGATTGTCCCCACATTAGCCACTCATCAGCCACTGGGAGTACTAGACTTTACTTGAGTATTTTATATGTTTCTGGTTGTTTTTACAATCCTAACCCACCTTCTTCCCCCATCAAAAAACTGATTACAATGCATTTTAGAAAATTCTTGCTTCAAACTGTAATTGTAAAGGATTCAAATAATCATAGAATCATAGAATCTCAGGGTTGGAAGGGACCTCAGGAGGTCATCTAGTCCAACCCCCTGCTCAAAGCAGGACCAAACCCAACTAAATCAGCCCAGCCAGGGCTTTGTCAAGCCTGACCTTAAAAACCTCTAAGGAAGGAGATTCCACTACCTCCCTAGGTAACCCATTCCAGTTCTTCACCACCCTACTAGTGAAAAAGTTTTTCCTAATGTCCAACCTAAACCTCCCCCTCTGCAACTTGAGACCATTACTCCTTGTTCTGTCATCTTCTATCACTGAGAACAGTCTAGATCCATCCTCTTTGGAACCCCCTTTCAGGTAGTTGAAAGCAGCTATCAAATCGCCCCTCATTCTTCTCTTCTGCAGACTAAACAATCCCAGTTCCCTCAGCCTCTCCTCGTAAGTCATGTGCTCCAGCCCCCTAATCATTTTTGTTGCCCTCCGCTGGACTCTCTCCAATTTATCCACATCCTTCTTGTAGTGTGGGGCCCAAAACTGGACACAGTACTCCAAATGAGGCCTCACCAGTGCTGAGTAGAGGGGAATGATCACATCCCTCGATCTGCTGGAAATGCCCCTACTTATACAACCCAAAATGCCATTAGCCTTCTTGGCAACAAGGGCACACTGTTGACTCATATTCAGCTTTTCGTCCACCGTAACCCCTAGGTCCTTTTCTGCAGAACTGCTGCCCAGCCATTCGGTCCCTAGTCTATAGCAGTGCATGGGATTCTTTCGTCCTAAATGCAGGACTCTGCACTTGTCCTTGTTGAACCTCATCATATTTCTTTTGGCCCAATCCTCTAATTTGTCTAGGTCCCTCTGTATCCTATCCCTACCCTCCAGCGTATCAACCACTCCTCCCAGTTTAGTGTCATCTGCAAACTTGCTAAGGGTGCAGTCCACACCATCTTCCAGATCGTTAATGAAGATATTGAATAAAACCGGCCCCAGCACCGACCCTTGGGGCACTCCACTTGATACCGGCTGCCAACTAGACAAGGAACCATTGATCACTACCCGTTGAGCCCGACCATCTAGCCAGTTTTCTATCCACCTTACCGTCCATTCATCCAGCCCATACTTCTTTAACTTGCTGGCAAGAATACTGTGGGAGACTGTATCAAAAGCTTTGCTAAAGTCCAGAAATAGCACATCCACTGCTTTCCCCTCATCCACAGAGCCGGTTATCTTATCATAGAAGGCAATTAGGTTAGTCAGGCATGACTTGCCCTTGGTGAATCCATGCTGACTGTTCCTGATCACTTTCCCCTCCTTTAAGTGGTTCAGGATTGATTCCTTGAGGACCTGTTCCATGATTTTTCCAGGGACTGAGGTGAGACTAACTGGCCTGTAGTTCCCTGGATCTTCCTTCTTCCCTTTCTTAAAGATGGGCACTACATTAGCTTTTTTCCAGTCGTCCGGGACCTCCCCCGATCGCCATGATTTTTCAAAGATTAATCATCACCAGAAGATAACATCAAGGTCCCTTATTTGCTTGATTTTGGAATAACTGAATGGGGACGGGACCATATTTTCCTCTCTGTTTGTGTATGTATATGTATGTGCGTGCTCATGCATGTGCAGTATGTGGCGCAATGGGACACAAGAACGGCCCTACTGGGTCAGACCAAAGGTCCATCTAGCCCAGTATCCTGTCTTCTGACAGTGGCCAGTGCCAGGTGCCCCGGAGGGAATGAACAGAACAGGTAATCACCAAGTGATCCATTTCCTGTTGCCCCATTCCCAGGTTCTGGCAAACCGGCTAGGGACATCATTATCCTGATTGGAGTTTGGGGGCACTCTCACAAATTTAGGTATTGAGCTTTGTAGAAAGAGTCATGCATCTGCAAAACTGGATACAGACAACAGTGTTTTTCTTTCCCAATACTGGACTTTTTTTTTTTGTTAAAGATGAACCTATGGATTTGATTGTCAATTTTTAGTTTTCACAGTACCTCTCCTCCTGTTCAGCTGTTACTCAGAAGAGTAATCATATTGATCCTGGGGGAACACTTGCAAAGTTAGGTCCTAATCGTGCAAATCTTTGTGGAGCTCAGCCCCCCTTCCTATTGAAGGGCATTCGGCAGGCCTCAGCCCTAAGTGAGCCAGATCCTGCTCTCACTGAAGTTATTAGTAAAATTCCTATTGATTTAAATGGAAGCAGAATTGGGTCCTTGTACTGATACAGGTCTGTCTCATCTTACACTGGGGTTACGTTCCGCAGTCAGCACCTAAAGCGAAAATCGTGTATAGTCAAAATTACATTGACTGTAATGGCGAGCGGAATTGCCCGCACTACAGAAACAGTATTTAAATTGTTATTTTTCTCTTTTTTTTTGTTTTTGTTTTGTTTTTGCTGACCGTGTAAAGCTGAAATCGCGCATGTTAAATGCGCCTAAGATGCGACAGACCTGTACTTGCTTGTTCTTTTGTTTCCACTATTTATTTAGGTTTATGTACAACAATAACAAAGTGCCAGCATGATACTGTAGGCACTTTGAGAAAATCTGCCAGAATACAGTCAATACAGCTGAGAGAGCTAGCAACAGCACTTCACCCATATTCCATGAAGCAATAAAAAGATGTATTTCTAACTTCTGATTTTTGGAACCTTTTTTTCCAAACATGAATTGAGTTTAAGTAGTCCCAAACACTCCAGTAATGCCCCCGAACACTCCACCCTTCAATAATGTTAGTGCAGTGTTTGGGGCCATTGCTGCATTTTTGTTTGGTTGGTTTTGAAGGGTGGCATTTTATAATTGAGCACCCATATGGCCACAAGGTACTTCTCGATACCAAAGACAAATTCCCTGTCTCGAAGAGCTTACAATCCAAGTTTAGACAAGACACAAGCAAGAACTGTAGACAAAAGGCACAATAAGGGAGAGGTAGGACAATCACTAGTTATCTGACCTTGCTTCTACTTTATGACTTGTTGATCAATGCAAGGAGGGTGTGTTCCACCGTTAGTTGTTTCAGTGACTGTGCATCATTCTGTCTCCCTGGCTGAAGAACTAATTTAAATCTGCCTGCAGAGTCACCTCCCTCTTTGTGTATTGAATCCTATTGTTGGCTGGTACTTTCTCTGCTGTGAAAGAGATGAATGCCTGCTAGGAGAGACGAGCAGGGTGAGCTGATTGTGCAATGTTCTGCAGCACCAGAGCTAATGATTTTATAAACTCTTCAGAGCTGTGCTCAGTTGAGCGGGGGATTTTCTATTTAAAATAGTAAGAAATAAAATATTTACACACAGTCTAAACCTAGTTCCTAGGGGAACCAACACCCCAGCACAAAAACCAGCTGGCTATCTTCCTCAGCACAGAGGCCAAGGACCAAATGGATGCTGGAGGATGAAAGTTCCTCTCATCTCTAGAGAAGATGGCTCCATAGCTGCTTGCTCTCCCAGTTTTTGCAAACCTGACCTGGTTAATTTCAATTTAGATTGCCAAAAAAAACCCGTCATTTCCATCCACCCACCCTACACAAACACACACCGTTATAACCCAGTTTAAAATACTCATTGACGTAAAATTTGACAGGGATTATTTCTAATTATGGGTTTTTTCACTATGCTTGAGGCCTGGTTCCTGAGAATTTGTCTGTAAGCCTTGGCTTAGAAGCATCTTCCACCCTTATGCATACCAAGGACACAGGGAGCTTGTAAGTAGCTTCAGTGGCTCATTCAACTCCCAGATCATGGCTGCTATGGTCTCCAGGCTGGAATCCCAGCTCACCATCCTCCACATCTGGCTGTCCCGCTTCTTGGCTGCAAGATGGGCTCCAAAACCATCTCCCTGGCCCCTAAATGCCTGGCTCCAAAGAACAGTGCAGAGAACATGCACTCAAACCCAATTAATGTCCCCTCGTGGGTAAAACTGGAGAACAAGAGGCAGCTATAGGTAGAGACAGAAAACAAAGTGTCAGGGCCTGGCTGAAAAAAAATGGTAGGGATGCTGAATTTCCATGGTATTGTGAAAAAGATGGCAAACTCCCTGGCTTTTTAATTGCAGAGTCCATGGAGTGCTGACTGAGATGAATCGTGCAGTTTACACTTCTTGGTGGTAATGTTTCAGGCCCCCTGCAAACTCAGGAGACCATTGCTGTATCAGTTACTCTCTCCTCACATTTCCAAGGTTCATGCTGAAACCATAAAGGAGAATACATAATTTTTTAAATAAAATGAAGATTGTGCAATACGGTTCTGCAGCAAGTGGTGAACTTCATGACAAATTCCATGGGCACTGAATACACTGGCCCTGCCTCTAAGGAAATAGCAGCAAATAGTGTGAGGGGCCTGCCAAAGGGTGCTATTCTCCATGTCTGTTGTATTCTGGTGAATTGTAAGCAATTTTCTCTGTCTTTTCAACTCATCCATTTAAGAAAATAACCTAAAACTCACCAGCATGTGCAACCCCCAAGTTGGGAGCTGGTATCTGCCTGCCCCTCTGGCTCACTGGAGTTGGCCTTGGATGACTTTCCAGCTGTGGGCAACTGTAGCATGATGTCTCCAGGGCAGGGCTGAGGTGCACCGGGCTAAGCTTGTCCCTGGTGTAACTCAGTTGATTGGGGCCACTAACAGCAGGCAATATAGGTGGAAGCAGCTTGCCTGGGCATTGCTTGTATCACACCCGTCCTGCTGGTAAATCTCAGATTCCAAAGTACAAGAGTGGCAAGCGAAAAATCTTCACAAATCTGAAATGTACTTACTTCAAAATGGGGATAAGTGTATAAAACACGTGTTAAAGAGCAGCTCACCAGTAAGGGTAATCCATGCATCACCCGCTGCTGTTTGAGATGCCACCTTCTTTTTCTACCGCCCCACAGAGTTTTGTGCTTCTTTCTATTTTACATCCCTCAGCAACGCTCTCTGCTCCCTCTCCATTCCCCTCTGCCTGGTTTCCTCCCCCAACCCTGCCACTTCAGAGCTTAAGAACACTTAGTTCATACTTCTGCCTTTACATGTTCAAAGACAGTAACTAATTAACCCTCCCAGCCCCCTCATGTGCTGAGTAGGTGTTATCCTGCTTTTTAGCTGGGGAAACCGAGGCACAGAGCAATCAAATGACTTGTCCAAGGCATACAGCAAAACAGTGCAGTGCCAGGATCTGAGGTCAGCAGCGTCTAATTCCCAACCTCCATGATTGCCTTGGACTCCTCTGACTTGTGGTGTAGGAGATCTCTGAATTAGTTTGACTGTCTGGCTCAGATAATGTGATTATAGAGTATTTAGACCCGAGGGGTTCTCTAGTTCAAGTCCAGCTCATGTTGGTGGTAACTGAAAAATGTTATCACCTGAGGGATGACTGCTGGCCTGTGTAGTCATTTTGGGTCTCTGTCATGTTCCTAGTGGGCGTCACAAAAGACATTACTAAGCGGCCTGTTGTTGGCAGGCTCAGTAGAAGGGCCAAAGACTGCATGGGCCTTGGAGACTGAACCTGAGAGGGGAATGAGGGGCTGCTGCTTGTGCTGCTCCTGTTCTGTGGATACAGAGATTTGTTCTCAGTTCAGCTCCTTTTACAAGGCACTGGATTTGTTTGGAAGATATGCTAAATATACAGCCCAGCCTGAACTGGTTTAAACTGTCATTAAAGGGATTGAGACTCCATTTCCTCCAAGGTCACTGAGTCTGAGCCCCACCTTGGTTTGGCACCTTGCTCTGAAAGGGCACTGAGTGTGAAGTATGTCTGACTCAACTTTTCCCAGTGCTTCGCGGTGCTGCCAGCACACATAAACACTGGCAAATTGCAGCCACGCTCTCAGCATCACCACCCTCAGGTCATCGGCTGGCCCCGAATCGTAGGAAAGGATCCTCAGCAGAGACTGGTGAGGTCATTGTGTGCTTCCCAGAAGATCAGATACTGTGCCAGCCTGGCACTCTTAAGCCATGTTTCAGGGCTCTACTTCTAGCTATGGAGAGGGTTATCCATGCATGCTAGCCAGGAAAGCTCTATACACATTGGAAAGAGGGCTTTTTTAATTGCTGACTGAATCTGGATTGAGAAATGTTGAGGAACAGCCACATAACTTCTGCTTTCTGAAGCTAGGGCACTTGCACTCCCGAAATAATACTTTGCACTGCTGTTCTTTCCATCTGATGACACCATCTACACAAGGACAGTCTTGCTGTGAGCAGGGCTAAACAACATAGTGGTTCAAACACCAGCTGCTGCCTTAGCCCTAGCTACACTGTCACTCCCACCATTGTTATCACCAAGGAAAGTGCACCAGCGACAGCAGCAGGAGGAAATTTTGGGGGGGAAGGTCAGTTCAGGTTGCCCCCAATTTTTAAACTTTGGCCTACAGGGAAAAAAAAGCCATTTCATGATGTCTCAACATGCTATTGCCCTCATAATATCCGAGTCGCTTAAATCCTGAGGAAAAGGAACACTTTCTTAGATGGATGATGTGACAGGGGGTGTAGCCCACACAGGCCCTGAAGGGGTTAATAGGGGCTTGAAGGCCCAATTCAGGTACCTGACTGCACCTGAAGGGAGAGCCAAGCCTAACTGAACAAGAAGCCCAGCTGGGCAGGAGTAGGCTGCATTATAAAGCCAGGAAGTTTGCAGCAGAACGAGGCTGCAGGGAGAGTCCCACAAGGAGGCTACATATCAAAACCCAAGCGTGTTATTCAATCCACTTGTAAATCTTCATCAGTTTCATTTAATGGGGGGAGAGGGAGGGGGAGGGACAAGGAGAAGCATAACCACCATTAGGAGGCACCGACCCACGAGGAAATGTTTACATTAACTATAAAGTATGAATCAGAGTTCAAAGAGGCATCTTGTTTTGTTTGCGGGAGAAGGAGGGAACAAGATTGTGTAAAGCAGATGGTCCATTCTTCCAGCCAGTTATCTGCAGATGCTGAGGAAACATTAAGGTCAGACAGTGCCCAGCCCCCACAAATTGTCGCCGTCCCCTACCATGCAGGGACTGGGCCCCATAAATGTCCCTGTAATCAGACTGGGTTACCACTTAGCAGAGCTAATGCTGCTGCCAGTGCCAGCTTCTTCCAAGAGGATGGGCAAGTGGGAAGAGTCATGGGGACCCCAACCTTCTGCAGGAGGTCTGGCTGGGCATAGAAGGAACTGGATGTTGTACCCTGTTTCAGAAGGATGCAGAGCAGGGATGAAAGTAATATTAATCCAGGCCCCCGGAAGGGGCGGGGTTGGGGGTCAGCCTCCCCCAGCCAGCCCATCCACGCTGCCTGGCCCATGCCACCCAGGGCTCCAGTGGCGATTTAAAAGGGCCCGGTGTTCCAGCTGCTGCCGGGAGCCCCAAGCCCTTTTAAATCGCCGGCCCCAGGGCAGCTGCCCCTTTTGCCCCCTCTCCCCCTGTCGGCGGCCCGGGGGCGGTAAAAGGGGCAATGATGTTAAAGCGCTGCCGCGGCAGCACTTTAACGTCGGCTGCGTACAGGCCGGTACCGGCTTCTTACCGGTACACCGTGCCGGCCCACTTTCATCCCTGATGCAGAGTCTACATTCCCACATGCTTCCTAGAGCCTCCCAGAGGATCCAGCTAGGAGGATGCTTCTTCTCATCCCCCCCACCTCTCCCAAGTGTGAAGCTGTGGCTATATTTCTTCACCAGCAACTTCCTTATTACAATATTCCTGTGAAACAGGTATGGGATTTTACTCATTGCTAGTATTTCCAACTCCAGGCACATGAAAATCATGAGATTTTTTTAAAATATTCAATTTGGGATTCTTTACCTTCTGATTGCTCAGCCATTTGGGTGCACTTACTTCACTCTTTCAAACTTTTCTCCACAGCCATGAAGGCTAACAGCCTGCTCTTTTTACAAAATGAAAGCTGAGATTCTCAAGCATTCTCTTGAATTCAGCTGTTGGGGCTTTAAGACAAACACTAAATATCATGAGAGCTGGCAACAGTTTCTATATGCCTTCTTCTCTGCAGTGGAATACAGAAACTGTTTAAGTGTGTGCAGCCACATTATAGAACATCTTAGGCCAGGATACAAAAAAGAATAACAAATGAAACTGCAGACTGGAATTTGACCACAACCTCAGAGCTACTCTGTGTTACAACACCCTTTTGCTTTTATGGAATCACATCAGCAGATATTTAATGGCCACATAGGGTGCAGAGCTTTATATCCTGGTGGAAAGATGCTTTTTTTAGAAATCGTACATCAATAAAGTATTCACAATAGTAAATTAAAGACTTGCAGGTACAAGGGATTAAGTGCTGTTGAAACACATATATTTGAAGGTGTCTGTCCATATGAACATCTCTCTCTTTATCAGCTGGTCTATGTAGCAGCTACTGCTAGCAGCTAGTAGAATTACTCCTTTAGCTCAAGACAGAGAGGTCAGTGTGACGTTGTGCAGTCTATATGTTTTATAAAAACATGATAATAAGTGAATATAATGTAATTGGAATAGTTTTATAAAAACATGATAATATGTGAGTATAATGTAACTGGAATATGCTTCATGCAAAAGGTCTCTTGTAACGTATCATTACAAAGCTCATAATCTACTGAGTGATCATCCTATTTGTATAAATGTACCACTCTTGTATCTAAAACTAGAAATATGAAATATAACTCTGAGGGCCTATTGTAATTATGCAAAGTGTGGGCCATTAATGGTGGTTTGGAATCTTGATGACTCCCATTAACCAGAGCCATTGTCTTCAGATGGCTGTATTTACCTGTGAGTCTTCCTGTATATGTGTGTGCTGGCAAGTGAGTAATGAAGTCTTTCAATGACATGTGATCATGTCACCTGAACTGGAATCCATCTTTAACCTGGTGCTTTTCCAGTGAGGGGTGGGGGAACCCAGAGGGACAAAGGCTTCCCGCCTTATGAAAAAGATATATAAAGGGGTGGAAGAGAACAGAGAGGGGGAGAGGAGCCATCATGAAGAATCCCCTAGCTACCACCTGAGCTGGAACAAGAGCTGTACCAGGGGAAAGAATTGTGCCCAGGCCTGGAATAAAAAACTTACTGAAGCATCTCTGAGGGTGAGATTATCTGTATTCAGTGTTTGATTAGACATAGATTTGCGCATTTTATTTTATTTTGCTGGGTAACTTACTTTGTTCTGTCTGTTACTACTTGGAATCACTTAAATCCTATTTTCTATATTTAGTAAAATTACTTTCTACTTATTAATTAACTCAGAGTATGTATTAATACCTGGGGGAGCAAACAACTGTGCATATCTCTCTATCAGTGTTATAGAGGGCGAACAATTTATGAGTAAATTTATGAGTAAAATGGATTTATTTGGGTTTAGACCCCATTGGGAGTTGGGCAGCTGAGTGCTAAAGACAAGCACACTTCTGTGAGCTGTTTTCAGGTAAACCTGCAGCTTTGGGGCAGGCAATTCAGACTCTGGGTCTGTGTTGGAGCAGATGGGTGTGTCTGGCTTCAGCAAGACAGGGTGCTGGAGCCACCGAGCTGGCAGGGAAGAAAGGAACAGAGGTAGCCTTTGCACATCAGTTGGCAGCTCCCAAGGGGGTTTCTGTGATCCAACCCGTCACAGTCAGTGCTCTTGGTGCTGAAAGTTTCAGGTTCTAACTCAGCTGGGAGGGGAGTCCTTAGAAGTGCATGTGAATCTGCCTTTCTCCATATGTTAAGCTCCTCCCTGCCTTGGGTTTCTTTGGATTTCTTGGATTTCTTGGAAAAAGCCCAGGTAGGGACCATCGCATTGTGGAGGTGAATGCATTGTTACGCAGGTGGTGTCGGAGAGAGGGCTTTGGATTCTTCGACCATGGGATGCTGTTCCAGGAAGAAGGATTGCTAGGAAGAGATGGGATCCACCTCACAAAGAGAGGGAAGAGCATCTTCACAGGCAGGCTTGTCAACCTACTGAAGAGGTCTTTAAACTAGGTTCTCCATGGGATGGTGACCTAAGCCCAAAGGTAAGTCGGGGAGTGCGATACTGGGAGGAAACAAAAGGAGGAGGGTACAAGACGGGAAGCCTCCTGATTCATACTGAGAAAATAGGGCAATCTGCTAGTTATCGTAGGTGCATATACACGAACGCAAGAAGCCTGGGCAACAAGCAGGAAGAAGTGGAAGTCCTGGCACAGTCAAGGAACTATGATGTGATTGGAATAACAGAGACTTGGTGAAGTTTCCAGAACACAGGACCTGGTTCTCATGGGGGATTTCAATCACCCTGACATCTGCCGGGAGAGCAATACAGCAATGCACAGACAATCCAGGAAGTTTTTGGAGAGCGTTGGGGACAACTTCCTGGTACAAGGAAGGAACCGACTAGGAGCATCCTCTTGACCTGCTGCTTACAAACAGGGAAGAATTTATAGATGAAGTAGAAGAAGGTGGCAACCTAGGCAGCAGTGACCATGAGATGGTTGAGTTCAGGATCCTGACAAAAGGAAGAAAGGAGAGTAGCAAAATATGGACCCTGGACTTCAGAAAAGCAGACTTTGACTCCCTTAGGGAACTGATGGGCAGGATCCCCTGGGAAGCTAATATGAGTGGGCAAGGAGTCCAGGAGAGCTGGCTGTATTTTAAAGAAGTCTTATTGAGGGTACAGGAACAAACCATCCCGATGTGCAGAAAGAATAGCAAATAAGGCAGGCGACCAGCTGGGCTTAACACTGAAATCTTCGGTGAGCTTAAACTCAAAAAGGAAGCTTACAAGAAATGGAAATTTGGACAGATGACTAGGGAGGAGTATAAAAATATTGCTAGAGATGCAGGGGTGTAATCAGGAAGACCAAGGCACAATTGGAGTTGCAGCTAGCAAGGGATGTGAAGGGTAAAAAGAAGGGTTTCTACAGATATGTTAGCAACAAGAAGATGGTCATGGAAAGTGTTGGACCCTTACTGAATGGGGGAGGCAACATAGTGACAGATGATGTGGAAAAAGCTGAAGTACTCAATGATTTTTTTGCCTCGGTCTTCACAGACAAGGTCAGATCCCAGACTGCTGCACTGGGCAACACAGTATGGGGAGGAGGTGACCAGCCCTCTGTGGTGAAAGAACAGGTTAAGGAGTATTTAGAAAAGCTGGACATGCACAAGTCCATGGGTCCATATCTAATGCATCCAAGGGTGCTGAGGGAGTTGGCTGATGTGATTGCAGAGCCATTGGCCATTATCTTTGAAAATTCGTGACAATTGGGGGAGGTCCTGGACGATTGGAAAAAGGCAAATATAGTGCCCATCTTGAAAAAAGGGAAGAAGGAGAATCTGGGGAACTGCAGACCGGTGAGCCTCACTTCAGTCCCCGGTAAAATCATGGAGCAGGTACTCAAAGAATCAATTTTGAAGCACTTGGAGGAGAAGAAGGTGATCAGGAACAGTCAACATGGATTCACCGAGGGCAAGTCATGCCTGACCAAGCTGATTGCCTTTTATGATGAGATAACTGGCTCTGTGGATATGGGGAAAGCGGTGGATGGATATATCTTGACTTTAGCAAAGCTTTTGATACGGTCTCCCACAGTATTCTTGCCAGCAATTTAAAAAAGTATGGATCGGATGAATGTACTATAAGGTGGATAGAAAGCTGGCCAGATTGTCGGGCTCAATGGGTAGTGATCAATGGCTCAATGTCTAGTTGGCAGCCAGTATGAAGCGGAGTGCCCCACGGGTCGGTCCTGGGGCCGGTTTTGTTCAACATCTTTATTATTGAAGTGGATGATGGGATTCATTGCATCCTCATCAAGTTCGCACATGACAGTAAGCTGGGGGAAGAGGTAGATACGCTGGAGCAGGGGTCGGCAATGTGCGGCACGCAGGCTGATTTTTAGTGACACGCTGCTGCCAGCCGGGGTCATAGAATCATAGAACTTAAGATCAGAAGGGACCAGTATGATCATCTAGTCTGACCTCCCGCATGATGCAGGCCACAAAAGCTGACCCACCCACTCCTGAAATAATTCTCACCCTTGACTCAGCTGTTGAAGTCCCCAAATCTTGATTTAAAGACTTCAAGTAGCAGATAATCCTCCAGCAAGCGACCCCTGCCCCATGCTGCGGAGGAAGGCGAAAAACCTCCAGGGCCTCTGCCAATCTACCCTGGAGGAAAATTCCTTCCCGACCCCAAATATGGCGATCAGCTGAACCCCGAGCATGCGGGCAAGACTCTCCAGCCAGACACTCAGGAAAAAGACTTTCAATATCCCAACATTGACCAT
>QXTE01000342.1:295472-447564 GCA_003942145.1 Platysternon megacephalum
AATAGGTCAATAATGTGCCACCGCTGGTAGTTAGTACCGATGGTAAATGTTGGGATATTGAAAGTCTTTTTCCTGAGTGTCTGGATGGAGAATCTTGCCCGCATGCTCGGGGTTCAGCTGATCGCCATATTTGGGGTCGGGAAGGAATTTTCCTCCAGGGTAGATTGGCAGAGGCCCTGGAGGTTTTTCGCCTTCCTCCGCAGCATGGGGCAGGGGTCGCTTGCTAGAGGATTATCTGCTGCTTGAAGTCGTTAAATCATGATTTGGGGACTTCAACAGCTGAGTCCAGGGTGAGAGTTATTTCAGGAGTGGGTGGGTCAGCTTGTGGCCTGCATCATGCAGGAGGTCAGACTAGATGATCATAATGGTCCCTTCTGATCTTAAGTTCTATGATTCTATGATTCTATGATCGTCAGTGCATATACTCAATAAATGCTTTTGATCAAAGAGATCAAATAATTATTCAAAACTTTCAAGACCTTTGGCACTACCCATTTCCTTAGGTAACATATCCTATAAATATATTCACCATTACTCATGCCAGCACTCCTTTTAAGACTTCTAAATTTCACCCTATACACTTCAGGAGTAATTTGGTACCTTTGCAAAACAGTTTTCTTAAATTCAGGATACTTTAAGCTTCCTTTATTTTAAGCTTTAAGCTGCAAACAGAGGAGAAGCAAACAGAGGGAGTTTTCCTGGGAACCATCCGAGAGGATCTATGATGAGTGCTGCATTGAGGGGGCTGTGTTGTGAGCTGGTGGGTGTGAGGTTCCCCTCTGGTGTTATCTGGACCGGTGATCCGCTAGGTCACTCCAATCCTTGACTCTGGGAGCCAGCCTTACCCTGCTCTGCTGTAAGAACCCTCACTCCTGGGCTGTTCACACACAGCCTCTGGCATGTAAGCTGCTCCCAGCTACTTGCAACCAAATGACACTAGCCAATATCTCCGGCCCCAGACACAACCCTAGGAACCTCCATCTTACAGTGTCCAATTATGCCCGCTGGACGCTGCAAGCTTACATGAGTTCATCAATTTAACAAAGAAATTGATATGTACCAGGCCTATTATCCCAAGGGGAGCCTCTGACACACTTCAAACCAAACGCACTGCTTCAGGTAGAATAAACAAACAGATTTATTAACTATAAAGATAGATTCTAAGTGACTATAAGTCAAAGCATAACAAGTCAGATTTGGTCAAATGAAGTAAAAGCAAAATGCATTCTAAGCTGATCTTAACACTTTCAATGTCCTTACAAACTTAGGCCTGGTCTACAGTATGGGGTTAGGTCGAATTTAGCCGCGTTAGGTCGATTTAAAAATGAATGCGTCCACACAACAACCCTGTTCCGTCGACCTAAAGGGCTCTTAAAATCAACTTCTGTACTCCTCCCCGGCGAGGGGAGTAGCGCTAAAATCGACTTTGCTGGGTCAAATTTGGGGTAGTGCGGATGCAAATCGACGGTATTGGCCTCCGGGAGCTATCCCAGAGTGCTCCATTGTCACCGCTCTGGACAGCGCTTTGAACTCCGATGCACTAGCCAGGTACACAGGAAAAGCCCCAGGAACTTTTGAATTTCATTTCCTGTTTGGTCAGCATGGCGAACTCAGCACCACAGATGACCATGCAGTTCCCCCAAATCATAGAGCGTAGAATGTTTCTCCGCTCCCCTATCATCTCCGTCCCTGAGGTTATCGCAGATTAGAAGGCGAAAAAAACCACACTTGCGATGACATGTTTTCCGAGCTCATGCAGTCCTCCCACACTGATAGGGCACAGCTTAATGCATGGAGGCATTCAGTGGCAGAGGCCAGGAAAGAATTAAGTGAGCGCGAAGAGCGGAGGCAGGACACGATGCTGAGGCTAATGGGGGAGCAAACGGACATGCTGAAGCGCCTGTTGGGGGAGCAAACGGACATGATGAAGCGTGTGTTGGAGCTGCAGGAAAGCCAGCAAGAGCACAGACCCCCACTGCATCCACTGTATAACCGCCTACCCTCCTCCCCATGTTCTACAGCCTCCTCACCCAGATGCCCAAGAATGTGTGGGGGCGGGGACGGAGGGAGACTCTGGGCACCCAGCTACTCCAGTGCAGAGGATGGCCCAAGCAACAGAAGGCTGTCATTCAAACAATTTGATTTTTAGTGTGGCTACAATAAGCAATGTGGCCTTGTCCTTCCCTCCTCCCCCACCCCACCTGGGCTATTTTGTCCGTTATCTCATTTTTTTTTAATTAATAAAGAAAGAATGCATGGTTTCAAAACAATAGTTACTTTATTTCGAAGGGGGGAGGGTAGTTGTGCTTACAGGGAATTAAAATCAACAAAAGGGGCGGATTTGCATCAAGGAGAAACACATACAACTGTCACACCAAAGCCTGGCCAGTCATGAAACTGGTTTTCAAAGCCTCTCTGATGCGCAGCATGCCTTGCTGTGCTCTTCTAATCGCCCTGGTGTCTGGCGCGAAACGATTGTCTGCCGTTGCTTTCACAGAGGGAGGGGCAACTGACAACATGTACCCAAAACCACCCGCGACAATGTTTTTGCTCCATCAGGCATTGGGAGCTTAACCCAGAATTCCAATGGGCGGCGGAGACTGCAGGAACTGTGGGATAGCTACCCACAGTGCACCGCTCCGTAAGTTGATGCTAGCCACGATAATGAGGATGCACTCCGCCGACTTAATGTGCTTAGTGTGGACATACGCAATCGACTGTATAAAATCGATTTCTAAAAATTGACTTCTATAAAATCGACCTAATTTCATAGTGTAGACATACCCTTAGATGCTTCTCACCACAGGCTGGCTGGTTGCTCTTCAGTCAGGCTCTCCCCTTTGATCAGCACTTCAGTCGCTTGCTGTCACGTCTGTAGATGTAGGTGGAGGAGAGAGAGCATGACAAATGTCCCTCCCTTTTATTATGTCCTTTCTTCCCTCTTGGCTTTGACCCCCTGCCCCCTTCAGAGTCAGGTGAGCATTACCTCATCGCAGCTCCAAACTGTCCAAAGGAAAGGGGGTGACTCCTTGGAGAGTCCAACAGATTCTTTTGTTGCTGTTTAGGGCAGCATCCTTTGTTCCTGTGAGGCTGGGCTGGGTTTGTCCCATACCTGCCCTGATGAGTTGTGAACTGCCTCTCTGCTCTTGGAGAGCTTTTGCCTGGACTTATTTTAAGCCACGAGGATACATTTTCAGCCTCATAACATCATACATGAAATTATAACCTATAACATCACTATAACATTACTGTAACAACAATGTTCAGTGCATCATGAGCCTTCTGAAGACACCCAACATGACAAACTGCATTGGATAACACACAATCATTTTATAAAGATGAACATGGGGGTGTAGGGTGTTCCCCCAAGATGCAGAGTGTCACAGTGGGTAGAATATCCGAGTGTCTGTCTGCTGTGACCATTTGACTGGTGCTAGTTGCAGGGACTGTTTGACCCTGTGTTTGTTTGTTTGAAAAGTGTGCATTGGGAATGCTCAGTTCCAGGTGGGCCTTGAATGGTCGATTGGAGGGCAGGCTTTGAGACGGTGCAACTGCTTTGAGCCAGCGGCCTTATAAAAAAGCAGCGAGTTGCAAACCAAGTGAGCTGCAAACAGCGGAAAAGTAAAAAGAGGGAGTTTGCCTGGGGGGAGTTCCCACAGAGTTTTTGCCTTTCAGGCTTTTGTGAGCAGTATATACAACATCTGAAGAAGCTCTTAGAAGGAAGACAATATGGATAGTGAGCGATCAGCTGTTGTGACCTGCACAGGATGTGCCATGTTTGTCTTTCTCCCAGAGGATAGAAGCGACTTCAGCTGTATGAAGTGCAAGCTGGTCTCCATATTGGAAGAGAAAGTCACAGGACTAGAGACCCAAGTATCAATCCTGCATTGCATCAGAGGAAATGAAGAATTTCTCGATAGAAGTCAGCGTTTGGTACTGCAGGCACAGCATGCTGAAGAATCAGAGAAGGCAGTGAAGAACGGGGAAGAAAATTGGCAGCATGTGACCTCCAGAAGAAGAAAAAAGAGAACCCATGTACCCCCAATGCAGATAGAGGTAAGAAACCATACTACGGCGGAGAAGGTTTGGAAGAGTCATATAAGGGAAGGGATCAGAAGGAGACTCCATCGACCGGAAGGCATGGGATGCATTGTCCTAGGGATGGGGGTTCCACGACCACCACTCCCAAGAAGAGGAGACAGGTGAGACTCCCTCCTAAGGGGGACGGAGTCATCCATCTGACATCAAGACTGGGAAACTTGAGAAGTGTGCTGCTTGCCTGGAGCTAGAATTCAGGATGTGATGGAGTGTCTGCCGAGACTTATCGAGCCCTCAAACTGCTACCCCTTCCTACTTCTCCACATGGGCACCAATGATACTGGCAAGAATGACCTTGAGTGGGTCACTGCAGACTATGTGGCTCTGGGAAGAAGGATAAAGGAGTTTGAGGTGCAAGTCGTCTTCTTGTCCATCCTCCCTGTTGAAGGAAAAGGCCCAGGTAGGGACCATCGAATTTTGGAGGTAAATGCGTGGTTACGCACGTAATGTCAGAGAGAAGGCTTTGGATTCTTCTACCATGGGATGTTGTTCCAGGAAGAAGGATTTCTAGGAAGAGACGGGCTCCACCTAACGAAGAGCAGGAAGAGCATCTTCGCAGGCAGGCTTGCTAACCTAGTGAGGTGGGCTTTAAACTAGATTCACTGGGGGATGGAGACCTAAGCCCTGAGGTAAGTAGGAAAGTGGGATATTGGGAAGAAAGTGAAACAGGGGAGGCCTCCTGATTCATACTGAGAAACAGGGCAATCAGCTAGTTATCTTAGGTGCCTGTACATGAATGCAAGAAGCCTGGGAAACAAGCAGAAAAAATAGGAAGTCCTGGCAGAGTCAAGGAACTATGATGTGATTGGAATAACAGAGACTTGGTGGGATAACTCACATGACTGGAGCACTGTCATGGATGGGTATAAACTGTTCAGGAAGGACAGGCAGGGGAGAAAAGGTGGAGGAGTTTCACTGTATGTAAGAGAGCATTAGGATTGCTCAGAGCTCCAGTATGAAACTGGAGAAAAGCAAGTTGAGAGTTTTTGGATTAAGTTTAGAGGCGAGAGCAACAAGGGTGGCATCGTGGTGGGCATCTGCTATAGACCACCAGACCAGAAGGATGAGGTAGAGGAGGCTTTCTTCAGACAACTAACAGAAGTTTCCAGATCACAGGCCATGGGGGACTTCAATCACCTTGACATCTGCTGGGAGAGCAATACAGCAGTGCACAGACAATTCAGGAACTTTTTGGAGAGTGTTGGGGACTCCTGGTGCAAGTGCTGGAGGAACCAACTGGGGGCCATGCTCCTCTTGACCTCCTGCTCACAAACAGGGAAGAATTGGAAGGGGAAGTAGAAGTGGGTGGCAACATGGGCAGCAGTGACCATGAGATGGTCGAATTCAGGATCCTGACAAAAGGAAGAAAGGAGAGCAGCAGAATACGGACCCTGGACTTCAGAAAATCAGACTTTGACTCCCTCAGGGAACTGGGAGGCTAATATGAGGGGGCAAGGAGTCCAGGAGAGGTGGCTGTATTTTAAAGAAGCTTTATTGAGGTTGCAGGAACAAACCATCCCGAAGTGCAGAAAGAATAGCAGATATGGCAGGCGACCAGCTTGGCTTAACCGTGAAATCTTTGCTAAGCTTGAACACAAAAAGGAAGCTTACAAGAAGTGGAAACTTGGACAGGTGACTAGGGAGGAGTATAAAAATATTGTTCGAGCATGCAGGGGTGTAATTGGGAAGGCCAAAGCACAATTCGAGTTGCATCAAGCCGGGGATGTGACGGGTAACAAGAAGGGTTCCTAGAGGTATGTTAGCAACAAAAAGAAGGTCATGGAAAGTGTTGGACCCTTACTGAATGGGGGAGGCAACCTAGTGATAGATGATCTGGAGGATGGCGTGGACTGCACCCTCAGCAGATGACACTAAACTGGGAGGAGGGGGATAGGGATAGGATACAGAGGGACCTAGACAAATTAGAGGATTGTGCCAAAAGAAACCTGATGAGGTTCAACAAGGACAAGTGCAGAGCCCTGCACTTAGGACGGAAGAATCCCATGCACTACTACAGACTAGGGACCAAATGGCTAGGCAGCAGTTTTGTAGAAAAGGACCTAGGGGTTACAGTGGACGAGAAGCTGGATATGAGTCGACAGTGTGCCCTTGTTGCCAAGAAGGCTAACGGCATTTTGGGCTGTATAAGTAGGGGCATTGCCAGCAGATGGAGGGACGTGATCATTCCCCTCTATTCGACATTGATGAGGCCTCATCTGGAGTACTGATGGGCGACACCCACTGGCGCGTGGCCCACGAGCGGGATGAGCTTTGGAGAGCACAGGTGAGGGCTCTGTCGTGTTAGGCCAGGCAATGGAGAAATCTTTCCAGTACAGAATGAGGAGAGTTGTCCCTGGTGGAAGTGCTGATAGGTGCAGCTAATCGCTCCTGCAGTGCAAAGAAGCATGGCCACATCACCCCCATCCTTACACAACTCCATGGGCTTGGCGTCCCATTCATTTCAAGATCCAGTTTAACTCACCACCACCTTGGTCTGCTCCAGCCTATCTGTCTCCTGTCTCATTCCCTCTGCGTATCAAGCACCATCTTTTCCGTCCCTTCACATAGTATGGGCACTCTCGGTGTGAAAGCCTTCTCCTCTGCAGCTCTTGACATCTGGACCAGCCTTTCTGTCTCTTTGTGCCCTATCCACACCTCCATATCATTTCAAACCACCATTCAGAAACCTGTCCTCTCTTCGACATTGGTGAGGCCTCATCTGGAGTACTGTGTCCAGTTTTGGGCCCCACACTACAAGAAGGATGTGGAAAAATTGGAAAGAGTCAAGCGGAGGGCAACAAAATGATTAGGGGGCTGGAGCACATGAGTTATGAGGAGAGGCTGAGGGAACTGGGATTGTTTAGTCTGCAGAAGAGAAGAATGAGGGGGGGATTTGATAGCTGCTTTCAACTACCTGAAAGGGGGTTCCAAAGAGGATGGATCTAGACTGTTCTCAGTGGTATCAGATGACAGAACAAGGAGTAATGGTCTCAAGTAGCAGTGGGGGAGGTTTAGGTTGGATATTAGGAAAAACTTTTTCACTAGGAGGGTGGTGAAGCACTGGAATGGGTTACCTAGGGAGGTGGTGGAATCTCCTTCCTTAGAGGTTTTTAAGGTCAGGCTTGACAAAGCCCTAGCTGGGATGATTTAGTTGGGAATTGGTCCTGCTTTGAGCAGTGGGTTGGACTAGATGACCTCCTGAGGTCCCTTCCAACCCTGATATTCTATGATTCTATGATACAGACCACCAAATTAGGAAGAGGGGGAATTTCTAAAGCAAATAACATAAATATGCAAAACAAGACCTGGTAGCAAGGCGGGATTTTAACTACACTATTTTCTGTTGGAAAAGTAATGTGGCATAACAAAAATCTCCAATAAATTCTTGGAATGTGCTGGGGACAATTTCTTGTTTCAGAAGCTAGAAGAACTAACTGGAGGAAAGCCATTTTAGATTTAATTCTGAGTAAGAGAGAGGAATTGGTTGCAAATCTGAAGGATGAAAGCAATTTGGGTGCAGGTGCTCATTAAATTATAAATTATAAGGAAGAAATGAGAGGAGCAGAATAAGTAAAATGGACTTTAAAAAAGAAGACTATAAATAGATTCAGAGAACTGGTAGGTAAGGTCCAATGGGAAGAAAATCTAAGGAAAAGGAATTCAGGAGAGTTAGCAGTTTCTCAGAGACAATATTAAAGGAGCAACAGCAAAGTATTCTGATGAAAAGAAAATATAGGAAGAATAGTATGAGGCCATGGTTGAGGATGTGAGGGAAACCTGAGCCATTCTTTTTAGGTGACAAATCTGAGGAACTGGCCCAGATTGAGGTGTCATTAGAGGAGGTTTTGGAATAAATTGATAAACTAAACAATAATAAGTCACCAGGACCAGATGGTATTTACCCAAGAGTTCTGAAGGAACTCAAATGTGAAATTGCAGAACTACCAACTGTGGTTTGTAACCTATCATTTAAATCAGCTTCTGTACCAAATGACTGGAGGTTAGCTAATGTGATGCCAATTTTTAAAAAGGACACCGGAGATGCAATTATAGGCCGATAAGCCTGACTTCAGTACTGGGCAAACTGGTTGAAATCATAGTAAAGAACAATATTGTCAGACATATAGATGAACATAATTTGTTGGGAAAGAGTCAACATGGTTTTTGTAAAGGGAAATCATGCCTTGCCAATCTACTAGAATTCTTGGGGGGCGGGGGTCAACAAGCATGTAGACAAGGAGGAATCCAGTGGCTACAGTGTACTTAGGTTTCCAGGAACTTTGATACCTACAGGCAGATTTCTTCTGGCATGGAGGAAAAGGGGCACGAAAGGGACACACAACAGTGCCATGCTAAGATCAAGGAGCTGAGGTAGGCGTACCAAAAGGCAAGGGAGGTCAATCATTAATCTGGTGCATCGCCAAAGACATGCCCCTTCAACAAGGAGCTGCATGCCATCCTCAGCGGTAACCCCACCTCTACTTCCAAGAGCTCCATGGATACTTCAGGGGGGCTGGAGGCAGCAGCCAATGGAATGAACCCCTAGGATGAAGTGGTGGATGAGGAAGTGGAGTTGGAGGAGGATGGGGGAAAGGCGACAGGGTCATCCGGTGGCATGGCAAGCCAGGTCCTCTTTTTAACTCCGGAAGGGTCTAGACAGTCCCAGCACTTTGGCTCTGGCACACCTGACGCAGGAGAAGGGAGCTCCGGTAAGTACTCATTGTGCTTTGATACTGCAGGGAGCAGTATGAGGTAGAGCTCTGCTTTTCTTTGTCCCAGGGTAGGAGAGGGATAGAAACAACCAACACTAGCACTGTTTTCATCTGTTTCTCATTCCCCTGTGCAGCTAGGCAGAGGAGGCACTGCAGAAAAGTTTGTTGATGTGCACCAGGATCTCCTGGGAATCCTCCATAGAGATCTCTAGGAAACTTTCCTGGAGGTACTCTGCAATCCTCTGTTGAAGGTTCCTTAGGATGTCAGCCTTATTTCTTCGCTCATAGTAGGAAACTTTGCCTTGCCATTCAGCAATTACCTCTGCACACAGGCAAGCAGCATATGGACCTGGTCTGTAGCTGCACAAATGCAGGAGCATCCTTGGTTATCCTCAGGAGCATGATATCAACTGTAGAAAACAGTGCCAGAATTCAGAATAGTGGTCCTAGGGGCTTGTACTGATACCTGTGTGAATCCCCCAACCTTTGTCCCATCTTGTCCATCCCCTATCCCCGGGCCAAACTCATCATGGTTAGGGCTCTTGCCGCGCTGTGTGCCTGCCAAGGGAAAGTGAGAAAGTTGTTTATCTAACATGGATGAATCAAGGCTGTGAGTACACTCACACACAAAGGGGGAGGGATAGCTCAGGGGTTTGAGCATTGGCCTGCTAAACCCAGGGTTGTGAGTTCAATCCTTGAGGAGGCCATTTAGGAATGTGGGGTAAAAGTCTGCCTGGGGATTGATACTGCTTTGAGCAGGGGGTTGGACTAAATGACCTCCTGAGGTCCCTTCTACTCCTGACATTCTATGATAATAGTGCCTCTGTTTATTGTTTCTTTAGCTTCTGCAGATGTCCGAATGGCTCTCAGTGATAAGGAGACAAACCAGGAGGAGTAAGGAAGACATGTTCAGGGAGGTGTTGCATTCATCTGATGCAGCTGGCAGAGAGCATGGAGAGAGACTATAAATGAAAGACTGAGAATGGATAGCCAGGGGAGGAAACAGGGGCAGGAGTGGATGATTCAGCTTCTGGAGGACCAAACAGACATGCTGAGGTACCTGACTGTGCTGTAGGTGGAACACATGTGTGCTCGCCTCCCCCAGCAACCCATACAGAACTGCCTTCCATGGCCTCCACACATACATTCCTTGCATGTTCCCATTGTGATGCTGCACTCCATATGTTTTATGCAAATATGCTTATATATATGGAGATATACCTATCTATCTCATAGAGCTGGAAGGGACCCCGAAGGGTCATCGAGTCCAGCCCCCTGCCTTCACTAGCAGGACCAATTTTGCCCCAGATCCCTAAGTGGGATAAAACATATGGAGTGCAGCATCACAATGGGAACATGCAAGGAATGTATGTGTGGAGGCCATGGAATATGGAGTGTGAATATGATGTAACTGGAATATGTTTTATGCAAAAGGTCTCTTGTAAGGTATCATAACAAAGGTTATAACCTACTGAATATATTCCTCCTATTTGTATGCCTGTATCATTCTTGTATATGAAGCTAGAAATATGAAGTATAACTCTGGGGTCCTATTATAATTATGCAAGGTGTGGGCCATTAATGGTGGTTTGGAATCTTGATGAATCCCATTGACTAGGACAATTGGTTGTAAATGGTTTATTTACCTGCACACCTTCCTGTGTACAGGTGGGCCAACCCAGGAAGAATGGAGACTAGGGGTCTTACAGTGACATGTGACCATGTCACATGATGCTGGAATCTATCTTAATCCTTGTACTTTCCATTGATGAGGCGGGGGTGAGGACAAGCACAGACAAAAGATTCCCACCTTGTGCCAAAGCTATAAAAGGGGGTGGAGCACGACAAAAGGGGCTGCCAGTCATGAGAAAACCCCTGCTTACCACCTGAGATGTCTGCTGGATCTAACAAAGAGTGTACCCGGGGAAAGGATTGGGCCCAGACTAGGAAGGAGTCTAGTCTGTGAAAGAAGCTTATTGGAACATCTTTGAGGGTGAGATATTACCTGTAATCAGTTTCTTAATGTATTAGGCTTAGACTTGTGTGTTTTGTTTTACTTTGCTTTGTGACTTACTTTGTCCTAGCTGTTATTACTTGAAACCACTTCAGTCCTACTTTTTATACTTAATAAAGTCACTTTTGTTTGTTAATAAACCCAGAGTAGGTGATTAATAGTTGGGGGAGCAAACAGCTCAGTGAAATAGAGGGCGAACAATTTACGAATGGATTTATTTGGGGTTTGGATCCCATTGGGAGCTGGGTGGCTGGTTGGGGCTCTGTGACGGGGTTCGACTCACCACCGCTGGCACCTCCTGCCGGTCGCTCTGGGAATTAGCTCTTGACCGCTGCGGATGTCCTCGATGCGTGGTAGCTCACCCGTTGTTTCCCTTCTGCTGCCCTGGGAGCTGCGTTGCTCCCTGCTCGGCGGCGTCCTCTTCAGGACAGTCTTCATCCACTTCAGGACACTGCCCTCTGGCAGTGCCCACTATTCTGGTCTCACCCCCTTCTGGGGGGTGGGGGTGTTGTTAACAGCAGTCCTCCTGTTTGCCCCTGCCTCGGTGGCCAACCACAACCTTAGAGTCTAGCCCCTCATCTCAGGGGCAGGTCACAGTCTGTCTCAGTCCCTCTCCTCAGTTGCCAGGGGCAATGCAAGGGGGGAAGGGGGGGACGCTGGCCCTCCCGCTACTCTGGGTCCCGACCCAGGGACCCTCTAGCGGCAGCCTCTCTCTGTCCTCCTTCTCTCCTCTCGTCTGCCTAGTTTCCCTGGGCCACTTTCCCTTTGGCCCTATGCACCTTCTCGACCCCTTCTAGCAAGGGCCACAGCCTGGCAGGTATCTGGGCCGGAGCTCCGCTCTACTCCCACAAGCCTGCCCAGCACTGCTCTGTCCAAGGTGCTGCTCCTTAGCTCAGGAGCCAGTCCTTCTCCCTCAGGTGTCAGGGAGTGACTGACTTCTCCTCTGCTAGGCAGCCTTTATATAGGACCTAGCCCGGCCCTGATTGGCTGCCTCTCTCCCGGCCCTGATTGGCTCTCCCCAGGCCTTGGCTGATTGGCTGCTGGTCTGCGCAGCCTCTCGGGCCTGGTTCAGTCCTTTTCCTCAGAGGGTGGGGCATCGCCCCACCACAGACTCGGAGGTAATTTCAGCACATCAGGCGACAGTCCCAAAGGGATCTCTGTGACCGAACCCGTCACACCCATTCCATCCCAGTACCCCATGCATTCCACCCCTAGGGACATGTTTCAGGATGACAGCTAGACATACACCCAGCTGTGAGAGCCTCATTTCAAAAAGTGTCATGTCCCTTTTAGAAAATAGAAATGTTTGTATTGCTGATGAATAAAAATGTACTTACAGAAAGAAAATTGATCTTTATTTGTCTACAAATCACAGTGGTTGCTTCTGAAATTTATACACAATGGCAATCAGTGCATTAGCAGACCGATGCCTGGCTCAAAGCATTACAGAAAGATGTACTACTGGGGTTCATTGTCAAAATGCTCCTTCAAAGCCTCCCTGATTCAAATAGCCCCCCGTTGAGTCCCTCTAACAGTCTGGTATCTGGCTGCTCAAAAATGGCCTCCAGCTGATCCACCTCGATTCTCCACCCCTGCAGAAACTTTCCCCCCTTAGCTTCACAAATGTTATGCAGAGCACAGCAAGCTGCTATGACCATGGGAATATTTTCCTCGCTGAGATCTAACCTGTGAAAAAGGCAGCACCGCACATTGATGTCGGTGAAACAACCCCAGTGATCCATCCATGCTTGCAATACCACAGAAAAGTAGCCTTTTCCATTGATGTACTCCATCACAAGGTAGTCTGGGGCCGAAATGGGGACATGCATGCCATCTATTGCCCCGCTGCAGTTAGGGAATCCCATTGCTGCAAAACCATCCACTATTTCCTGCACATTAAAAGTGTGTATCAAGACGTCCCAGAGTGGCTCAGAAGCATAAGTATCAATCTCAAGGCAGAGTGTTAGGAAACTGGGCACAACTCCCCAAAATACTTAGATTTCACCAACTAATTATCTAGTATAAACTCCTCAGGCACTATAACAGTCTAAACATGGAGTCAAGATAAGATTCTGATCTGTCTTGCCACCCACGTAAGTTTATCTTTGTGATAAATGGTCCCTTACACCAAAGATCATAGCAATATTCAGGTTACTCCCAGTCCCAAAGGATCAGTCACTTACTGCAGGTTAACTGTACTTTAGATCTTACACCAAAGACAATGCTTGTAGCCAATCCTATAATAAACTAACTAAAGATCTATTATATAGGAAAAGGAAACAAGAGACTTATTTACAAGGTTAAATCAAGTAAATTTATATACACACCAATGAGTTTCAATCTTAAATTTCAAAAAGTAATAGAAGCTTCTGTGATAAGCAAGAAGATATATCCTCTAGGGATAATCCAGGCTACTGGTGTAGAGAAAGTAGATAAGGAAGTGTTGTTTACTACTTCTTATAACACCAAATGAAATTAATAGGCAGCAAATTTAAAACAAATAAAAGGAAGTATTTCTTCACATAATGCACAGTCAACCTGTGGAACACTTTGCCAGAGGATGTTGTGAAGGCCAAGACCATAACATGGTTCAAAAAAGAACTAGATAAATTCATATTAGCCAGGATTGGCAGAAATGGTGTCCCTAGTCTCTGTTTGCCAGAAGCTGGGAATGAGCGACAGCGGATGGATCACTTGATGATTACCTGTTCTGTTCATTCTCTTTGGGGCACCTGGCACTGGCCATTGTCGAAAAACAGGATACTGGGCTAGATGGACCCTTGGTCTGACCCAGTAGGGCCATTCTTATGTTCTTAAACACTGGGGATCTTTTGCTTATGTTTAGTAATCCTTGCCTCTCAGAGGCCAAGAAGCAGAAACATACAGTTTCTCTCTGTCAGGGATTTTTATTCCCATTCCCCTCCCTTCTCTGAGCTGCCAGCTCAGCTGATGGGAGGAATTCACTTCTCCTCTTCATGAGGGCAGGGGAGAGAAAGCAATCAGCAAAGTCTTTTGTCCTCTTTGATGTTCCACAATCTGGTGTTGATGGGCCTTATCTGTGGGGCAGGACATAACACCTTTTGCTGTAGGCCAGCATTCCATACTAATTACTGTCTTTTTCCCCTCTGGTGATTTACATAGTTAGAGAGCCTCACAATGCAAATGCTCAAATATTACCTTACAATATAGGTGTGACGTTCTGTACCTCGCGGGAACACCCCCATGTTCATTCTTATAATATGATTGTGTGGTATCTAATACAAAGTTTGTCATGTCGGGTATCTTTGGAAGGCTCATGATGTACTGAGAATTGTTGTTATGGTAATGTTATAGTAATCGTTGTTATAGTAATCATTGTTATAGTAATGTTATAGGTTGTAATTACATGTATATAGTTATGAGGCTGAAAAGGTGTTCTCATGGCTTAAAGCAAGCCCAGGCAAAAACTCCCCAAGAGCAGAGGGGCAGTTCACACCTCGTCAGGGCATATATGGGACAAACCCAGCCCAGCCTCACAGGAACAAAGGACACTGGCCTAGGCAACAACAAAGGATATGTTGGACTCTCGAGTGAGTCACCCCCCCTTCCTTTGGTCAGTTCGGGACTGCGATGAGGTAATCCTCACCTGACTCTGAAGGGGGCAGGGGAGCAAAGCCAAGAGGGAAGAAATAACATGATAAAAGGAAGAGACGTTTGCCATGCTCTTCCTCTCTCTTCCACCGCCATCTACAGACATCACCACCAAGGGACTGAAGCGCTGATCAAAGGGGGGAGCCTGGCTGAAGGGCAACCAGCCAGCCTGTGGTGAAAAGCATCTAAGTTTGTAAGGGCACTGAAAGTGTTAAGATCAGCTTAGAATGCATCTTGCTTTTATTTCATTTGACCAAATCTGACTTGTTATGTTTTGACTTATAATCACTTAAAATCTATCTCTGTAGTTAATAAATCTGTTTGTTTATTCTACCTGAAGCAGTGTGTTTGGTTTGAAGCATGTCAGAGACTCCCCTTGGGATAACAAGCCTGGTTCACATCAATTTCTTCGTCAAACTGATGAACTGATATAAGCTTACAGCATCCAGAGGGCATAACTGGACACTGTAAGATGGAGATTCCTAAGGTTGTGTCTGGGACCGGAGATATTGGCTGGTGTCATTCGGTTGCACAATCCAAGGAGCAGCTTACATACTAGAGGCTGTGCGTGAACAGCCCAGGAGTGGGGGTTCTCACAGCAGAGCAGGGTAAGGCTGGCTCCCAGAGTCAAGGTGATTGCAGATCACCCGTCCAGATAACATCAGAGGGGAATGTCACAATGGGATACAAATGCTATAAATGAGATTAATGCATGCAGCAATTTACAAGTATTCAAGTCTAAACACTAAGCACATTTTTATAACTCTCATAACTATTTTAATAATACTAACACTCAGGTGAACCAGACAAGTTCCAGGTATGTGTTGGCACTGCTGGACCGTAGGCATAACTAGCAGTATGAACCAAATGCTGTGAACCAGAGGAGGCCTGGCCTTGGCAGAACAGTAACACACTTGGTGTCAGCTAACCAAGTAAGCACATTGCTAACCAGAGAGGATGGTACAAAAACACACAGATCTCTCTAGTCACTACATAAACATATTTCTAAGAGATGGTACAAGAACACACTGACCCCTTGTAAAGATAAGGATGGGATGAAAGGATAATGGATAATGAGGATGTTTGTTTGAACTAGCAGGTACTAAGGGTGGCAACTTACAGCATCTGGAGTGCAATATGTAACTTGTTTGTATCAATGTATAAAACGAGAAATCATAGGCGGGGCAACTTTGTACTAGTCTAGGGGATGGCTGATTGAAGTGGTACCTTGTTGCATGCATACATGTGTTAGTATACCTGTAGCTCCTAGGACCGTGCTTTGTCGACAAAAAATCTGGTTGAGTGCCTTCACCACTGAACCGAGCCTGTGGTATTTCTTATGAATAACATCAAGGTCTGTCTGCTAGTGCAGCTGACATTAGCATTCCAAAAACAACAGCACTATCAGCATTAACAACCCTGAAGCATCAATAAAACGCCACAGCACTAACCCCATGTAACTGTCAATATCCAAGTGTGACATGGGTACCTAGACATAAGCTCGCACCTGGTTTGCCAGTGTCACACACAGCACAGCTCAATCAGAGGGAATTGTGGGAAGATATAATTGTCCAAGAAGCCCTGCCCATAGGAGAGAATTGGGGCCTGAACTACAATTCCAATGAGGCAATGCAAAGATATGGAAATACAATTTCAAGTTTGGTTGAACTGATTGAAAATGCAATGTTTCAAGTCATTTAAAAAAATAAAATATTGATTGAGTCTAAATAAGTTGAAATGAAAGGTTTCATTGTTTTACTTTCACAATGGGAAAACAACAGTTTTCAGCAAAAATCAAAATTTTCCTGAGAAAAATTTTCTTTTTCAGAAATTCATTTTCCATCAGAAAATCATTCCAATGGAAAATTCATGACCAGCTCTAAAAAATACCTTGCATGCACCCAAACAAAGTGTCCCCCGTCCTTCAACATGCAAAAAATAAAATTAATGAAATGATTTATATTACAGTATCACCCCCGCCCCTTAAACTCCCAATAAATAATCACAAAATGGAGGAACAGAATATCTCTGGCCTGTGATGCACATCTGCTGTGCTCAGTATTTAGAGTCTAAGGTCTGGCAGCAGGTGTCTGCCACTGCTGAAAAGTAGAAGCCAGTAGTTGTAGTAATCCCAAATGTGAGACTGTGACAGGTTGGGTCACAGAGACCCCCTTGGGACTGTCACCTGATGTGCTGAGACTACCTCTGAGCCTGTTTTCCCTGGCAGCTTGGGACTTCAGTACCTTGTCTTGTTGATCCAGACACGCTAGTCTGCTGCAACAGAGATCTAGGTCTGAACCACGTCCCCCCAAAACTGCAGACTAACTGAGAACGGCTTAGAAAGTGTTCCTGTCTCTAGCACCCAGACACTCAGTTCCCAATGAATCCAAACCCCAAATAAATCCATTTTATTCTGTATAAAGCTTATACAGGGTAAACTCATAAATTGTCCACCCTCTATAACACTGATAGAGAGAGATGCATAGCTGTTTGCTCCCCAGGAATTAATTACAGTAACTCCTCGCTTAACGTTGTAGTTATGTTCCTGAAAAATGCAACTTTAAGCGAAATGATGTTAAGCGAATCCAATTTCCCCATAAGAATTATTGTAAATAGGGGGAATTAGGTTTCAGGGAAATTTTTTTCACCAGACAAAAGTCTATATTATATATATGTATACACAGTATAAGTTTTAAACAATTTAATACTGTACACAGCAATGTATGAAGTTTGGTTAAGGTGGTGGAGTCAGAGGGTGGAAGAGGGTGGGATATTTCCCAGGGAATGCCTTGCTGCTAAATGATGAACTAGCACTCGGCTGAGCCCTCAAGGGTTAACACATTGTTGTTAATGTAGCCTCACAATCTACAAGGCAGCACGAATGGAGGGAGGGGAGACAGCATGGCAGGCAAAGACAGAGACACACACCCTGTGTGTGTGTGTGTGTGTGTGTGAGAGAGAGAGAGATGCGCATTGCCCCTTTAAGTACGCTGACCCCACTCTAAGTACACTGCCTTTTTAGATCAGGAAGTTGAGACAGCAGCTGCTGCCTGCAAGCTCCCTCCGTCCTGAGCCCTGTCATGTCCCCTCCTGCTCTATGGAGATAGGTTAAGTGGGTGGCAGGAGCAGGGGGGAGCGGGACACCCTGATATTAGCCCCCTTCTTCCCCCCTTCTCCCAGCAAGCAGGAGGCTCCCGGGAGAAGCTCCAAGGTAGAGTGCAGGAGCAGCACATGGCAGTGGGGGGAGGGACAGCTGAACTGTTGGCAATTGATAGCCTGCTGGGCGGCTGCTGCATAGGGAACCTAGGGGAATGGGGAGCTGATAGGGGGGTTGCCGGTCCACCGTGGTTCCAAGCACCCACTAGCTAGCTGCAAAGGTCTGCTTTTTCTGCAAGCAGTGGACAAAGCAGGCAGCTGCCAAACAACATTATAAGGGAGCATTGCACAACTTTAAACGAGTGTGTTCCCTAATTGATCAGCAACGTAACAACGAAACAACATTAACCAGGACAACTTTAAGTGAGGAGTTACTGTACTTGCTCTGGGTTAATTAAAAAGCAAAAAGTGATTTTATTAAATATTAAAAGTAGGATTTATGTGGTTCCAAGTAATAACAGACAGAACAAAGTATATTACCAAGCAAAATAAAGCAAAAACATGCACGTCTAAGCCTAATACAGTAAGAAACTGATTACAGATGAAACCTCACCCTCAGAGATGTTCCAATAAGCTTCTTTCACAGACTAGACTCCTTTCTAGTCATAGAATCATAGAATATCAGGGTTGGAAGGGACCTCAGGAGGTTATCTAGTCCAACCTCCGCTCAAAGCAGGCCCAATCCTTTCCCTGGTACAGTCCTTGTTCCAGCATAGGTGATAGCTAGGGGATTTCCCATGACTGCAGCCCCCTTTGTGCTGTTCCACCCCCTTATATACCTTTGGCACAAGGTGGGAATTTTTTGTATCTTTGGGCCCCCACCCCTCCTTCTAAATGGAAAAAGCACCAGGTTTAAGATGGATTCCAGTACCAGGTGACATGGTCACATATCCTGTGAGACCCCCAAGCCTCCATTCTTCCCAGCCTGACTTACAGGAAGGCTTGCAAGTAAACAGAGCCATCTACAGTCAATTGTCCTAGTTGATGGGAGCCATCAAGATTCTAAACCACCATTAATGGCCCACACTTTGCATAACTACAATAGACCTCAGAGTTATATTTTATATTCCTAGTTTTAGATTCAAGAATGATACATTCATACAAATGGGATGAACACACTCAGTAGATTATAAGCTTTGTAACGATACCTTACAAGAGACCTTTTGCATGAAGCATGTTCCAGTTACATTATATTCACACTCATTAGCATATTTTCATAAAATCATATAATAGAATCATAGAATCATAGAATATCAGGGTTGGAAGGGACCTCAGGAGGTCATCTAGTCCAACCCCCTGCTCAAAGCAGGACTAATCCCCAATTAAATTATCCCACCCAGGGCTTTGTCAAGCCTGACCTTTAAAAACACTAAGGAAGGAGATTCCACCACCTCCCTAGGTAACCCATTCCAGTGCTTCACCACCCTCCTAGTGAAAAAGTTTTTCCTAATATCTAACCTAAACCTCCCCCACTGCAACTTGAGACCATTACTCTTTTTTCGGTCATCTGCTACCACTGAGAACAGTCTAGATCCATCCTCTTTGGAACCCCTTTCAGGTACAGTAGTTGAAAGCAGCTATCAAATCCCACCTCATTCTTCTCTTCTGCAGACTAAATAATCCCAGTTCCCTCAGCCTCTCCTCATAAGTCATGTGCTTATCATTTTCGTTGCCCTCCGCTTGACTCTTTCCAATTTTTCCACATCCTTCTTGTAGTGTGGGGCCCAAAACTGGACACAGTACTCCAGATGAGGCCTCACCAATGCCGAATAGAGGGGAAGGATCACGTCCCTCGATCTGCTAGCAATGCTCCTACTTATACAGCCCAAAATGCCGTTAGCCTTCTTGGCAACAAGGGCACACTGTTGACTCATATCCAGCTTCTCGTCCACTGTAACCCCTAGGTCCTTTTCTGCAGAACTACTGCCTAGCCACTCGGTCCCTAGTCTGTAGCAGTGCATGGGATTCTTCCGTCCTAAGTGCAGGACTCTGCACTTGTCCTTGTTGAACCTCATCAGATTTCTTTTGGCCCAATCCTCTAATTTGTCTAGGTCCCTATGTATCCTATCCCTACCCTCCGGTGTATCTACCACTCCTCCCAGTTTAGTGTCATCTGCAAACTTGCTGAGGGTGCAGTCCACGCCATCCTCCAGATCATTAATGAAGATGTTAAACAAAACCAGCCCCAGGACCGACCCTTGGGGCACTCTGCTTGATACCGGCTGCCAACTAGACATGGAGCCATTGATCACTACCCGTTGAGCCCGATGATCTAGCCAGCTTTCTATGCATCTTATAGTCCATTCATCCAGCCCATACTTCTTTAACTTGCTGGCAAGAATACTGTGGGAGACCGTATCAAAAGCTTTGCTAAAGTCAAGGAATAACATGTCCAGTGCTTTCCCCTCATCCACAGAGCCAGTTATCTCATCATAGAAGGCAATTAGGTTAGTCAGGCATGACTTGCCCTTGGTGAATCCATGTTGACTGTTCCTGATCACTTTCCTCTCCTCGAAGTGCTTCAAAATGGATTCCTTGAGGACCTGCTCCATGATTTTTCCAGGGACTGAGGTGAGGCTGACTGGCAGATACTCCTTCTTTCCTTTTTTTAAAGATGGACACTACATTAGCCTTTTTCCAGTCATCCGGGACCTCCCCTGATCGCCATGAGTTTTCAAAGATAATGGCCTATGGCTCTGCAATCACATCCGCCAACTCCTTTAGCACCCTCGGATGCAGTGCATCCGGCCCCATGGATTTGTGCTCGTCCAGCTTTTCTAAATAGTCCTGAACCACTTCTTCCTCCACAGAGGGCTGGTCACCTCCTCCCCATACTGTGCTGCCCAGTGCAGTAGTCTGGGAGCTGACCTTGTTCGTGAAGACAGAGGCAAAAAAAGCATTGAGTACTTTAGCTTTTTCCACATCCTCTGACACTAGGTTGCCTCCCCCATTCAGTAAGGGGCCCACACTTTCCCTGACCTTCTTCTTGTTGCTAACATACCTGTAGAAACCCTTCTTGTGACTCTTAACATCCCTTGCTAGCTGCAACTCCAAGTGTGATTTGGCCTTCCTGATTTCACTCCTGCATGCCTGAGCAATATCTTTATACTCCTCCCTGGTCATTTGTCCAGTCTTTCATTTCTTGTAAGCTTCTTTTTTGTGTTTAAGATCAGCAAGGATTTCACTGTTAAGCCAAGCTGGTCACCTGCCATATTTACTATTCTTTCTATACATCGGTATGGTTTGTTCCTACTACCTAAATAAGGATTCTTTAAAATACAGCCAGCTCTCCTGGACTCCTTTCCCCCTCATGTTATTCTCCCAGAGGATCCTGCCCATCAGTTCCCTGAGGGAGTCAAAGTCTGCTTTTCTGAAGCCCTGGGTCTGTATGGAGTGCAACGTCATAGAGGCATTCCAGTCCTCACTGAATACCTCACCTTTGCTTTTATAAATATTCCGAAGGTGCAGCAGATGCCTGTGAGCACTTCAACATTGTGCACCTGTCATTGTAAGTGAGCAGACATATTCAGTGAATACAAAAACATCAAAAATGTCACTATTGTTGAATGGCAATACAGATTCTCCTTGCCTCTTCCTGAATAGCAAAGCATTTTAAAGCCCCCTTGTATCATGTGTTTTGCCTGCACACCCAACATAGAAGTCCATAAACCTCCCACAGTGATGCAGTACAGCCTGTATCAGCACTGCATCCAAGCAAAACTATCAGCATAGTATCAACTATCAACAATGAGGGCAAGTGTCTAGTTAACATAAATCCTTCCAGGGTGAAGACGAATTGAATTTCTAATGCCCCTGCCCCCAAATACATAAATAAAAGATGGGGAGAAAAAAATTTAGTGTTAAAAAATTTCAAACAAGCAGTCTTACAGGCCTTCTTTATTAATCCTAAAGAAGCAAAGAAAAGCACAAACCCATCATTTTATTGCCTTTGCAAATCACCTGGGAATAAAAGCACAATTTGTGTCCGGGGTGAGAGAGAATGCAAGTCTCTGAACAAAAGAGTCATGTGCCATGGTTAGTAAAACCAGGGAAGGCAAGAGACTCAGGCAGCCTCCAAACTGCCTCAGCTCAGGGACTTCACAGCTCATTAACTCTCCTCTGCCTAACACTGCCACATGCTTCTCTTTGGCCTTGCTGTTGTTTTGGTTGGTTTCGTGGGTTTTTTCCCCTCTAATTTCCTCATTTTAGAGGCTGTGGGCACATGCATGTTTGTGGGAGTATGTAAGACAGTATGGTCTCCTCTCATAATTTTATAATGAAGCTCACAATATTTGATGATTATCTTGAAGCCCCAGCTTCTGGAGTCATGTGATTACATGAGAATCTCAGGTTTGGTTTTTGGGATTGTTTGTTTGTCTGGAGTAAATTTCTAGCCCTCATGGTTGCAAATAAAAACTTGAAAACATAGCCCAAAACTAAAAAAAAGTATTCTTTTTAAATCTGATAACTTTTAAGCCAATCTCATAATATTAGGGATTTGACTCATGACTTTTCAATGCTTGAAGTTGGTTTAATGCATGAACACTCATTAACATTTTTCAACCTCTAATTTTCTGCCTATAAACATTTAATTTATTTTTTTTTCATTCTGTTATGCCTTGGTGTATGTACAAGTCAAAATATTAGCCAACATTACAAAGTAGACAATTAAAAATCATAACCCATGGACTCTCCTCACCCATCATCCTATCAACATTAATAATACTATTCCCAGTATTTCCAATCCAAAATGCTCAAAAACCAATGACATTTTAATAATAATCCATTTTAGGGTTCTTTTCTTTGTCTTCCGGCTTTAGAACATTTAGGTTTCTCGGTTTCAAGCTTATTTTTTGCAAATCTGAGAGCTAGAAACTTTTTATTTTAAATGAAAGCTGAACTTCTGGTAGATTCACAAGGTTTCAAGCATTGATGATTTAAGAAAAACCTCAGATTTTGCTAAACCCACACTAAATCCCTGAAAAATGGCAATGCTGCATTTCCTTTACCCAACATGCACACATTATAAATCCTGCATCCCTCCTGAAAAGTATAGTAGACTTGATAGGCCTGGTAAAGAGTTGAAGTTTGTGGCACAGTGTTGGATAAAAGGGAAAAGAAAATTCAGGACACATGGATCCTTCACCACAAATGTACAGCTAGTAACCTTGAGAAACTCCTGGGGAAGATGTTGCTCCAGAAGATGTGATGGTGCCTGGCTAGAAAAATGTCTCTAAAGGGCTCGTCTACACGGACAATTAACAACGCTGCAACTTTCTTGCTCAGGGGGGTGAAAAAACTGGGAGCTACGCCCCTTGTTGAGGTGGTTTTTTTAGAGAGCTGGGAGAGCTCTCTCCCAGTGCTACACCATGACCACACAAGGCACGTTAAAGTGCTGTGGCAGCGCTTTAGCATTGCCAGTGTAGACTAGCCCTGATTGTAGTGCCATTCTATTTTGACTAGTCTGAGAAGAAATTAGATCCTGGGTACTTCTCCGCTCAGCCTTTGTCCTTTTTACAGAGAGAAAAAAATGCTAAGGGATGGGTTGTTGTTGTTTGTAGTTCGTTTGTTTGGGGTTTTTTTCCATTTGTTGATTCAGCAAGGCTCAGCTATGTTCTGAAGGATGCAAATCAGGGCTGGATTCTATTACTGACTTTCATCTCCATGGACACACACTGAGAGCCATGCAACTGACTACAAACTAATTAATGCTTCATCTAATAATTGCAACTATTTATGTAGAAGTAAACCTGAATAAACTGCTCACAGTGAATAATTTACTCAGCACATTTAGCCTCGCCTACTCTTTGCAAATAATCCATATATACAGTTCCATCTTGCTGAATCTGTTCATTCACATTAAGACTATATCTAATATTTTGAATGTAACCTATTCATGGTTTTGTGACCAAGGGATTGTTTGCAAACAATTCAGTGTAGTTGCTGCTTTGACTATTTGTTGCTAATAATTTACTACTCAGTCTGTGTGACTGGATACCACTTTTACACAGTATTTTTTCTGCTCCTGCTATGAATTTCTCCCATTCTCAATAAGCTAAGAGCTTTCAAGGTGGCAGTCGAAGGACTCCAAGAAGAATATTCAAAGAAACAAACATTTGGACAAATATTCATAATGTTTTATCTTTTCCAGAACCTTCTTGTGAACAAAATTGACTTTTTAGGTGCTATATGTCTAGGGGTTAAGATCCATCTTTGCAGATCTTGCAATAGAGTTTTTAAGTCCCTCCTCTCAGACAGCACCTTGCATAATGCAAAATTTTTGGCACCGGCTTTTTCAGTTTGGGGTTGGCCAGGATCAAAACAATGGTGTGTCCAGAAGGATATGCAGCCATCACAACAACAGAGATTATTAATATCAAGGGGTTGCCTATAAAAATATATGACAGCATGATATGGACAGCCAAAAAATAAGAAATGCAGAAGATAAGAAAGGTGATAACAGCTTTAATAGCACGGATATGGGCCTCTATGCTGACAGAACTGAGGCCAGTTGTGTTGTATTGCATCTGCCTTGTGTGTCTGCAAAGAGAAATGACTAACAGAATGGATGAAAGCAGGAATATTGTGACAGGAACGAGAGTGCCCAGGTTGCAGAATAAATTTAGTTGTGAATAATTCCTTTGCCAATGATTGTTTTCCTCAGTGCTGTGTCTGGGAGAGTCTCTGTAGTGTCCTAGTGGAATTCACTGTAACTATTGTAGGCTAAGGGCACAGTGGGAAGCAGCGAGGTCACCAGGGTTCCCAGGACCAGCCACGGCATGAGCCCAGAGATTCTTAGCTTCAGCCAGAGGAAGAGGGGATGGGTGAAGTTGGCAATCTTCAGACAGAAGAAGACAGAGAGCAAGGTGGCAAACCAGACACTGGAGTGATTTAGAAACATCCAGAAAATATTCATAATTTTGTACAGTTTCCTCTGGGAAGAACTCTTTAGACTGGGTATCACATATAACAAAATGCCAACCATTAATTGGCACTGCAGGCAAAATCTGGTGATGCTCAGACTGGTCAGGATAAGATCGCAGGAGGACAGCTTTTTCCTTTTAACCCAGTCTATAAGTAATTCACTGCCACTATTAATCCATTTCCAATTATCCCTATGAGGAACTCAGAGACTNTAAAATATGGAGATTTGTCTTTTGTTTTATCTTTGTATTTTACTTTGGGACTGTCATCTCTGCTCTTCTGCTAGAATCATAGAACCGGAAGGGACCTCAAGAGGTCATCTAGTCCAGTCCCCTGCACTCAAGGCAGGACTAAGTATTATCTTCTAGACCATCCCTGACAGGTGTTTGTCCAACCTACTCTTAAAAATCCCCAATGATGGAGATTCCACCACCTCCCTAAGCAATTTATTCCAGTGCTTAACCACTCTGACAGTTATGAAGTTTTTCCTAATGTCCAACCTAAACCGCCCTTGCTGCAATTTAAGCCCATTGCTTCTTGTCCTATCCTCAGAGGTTAAGAACAACAATTTTTCTCCCTCCTCCTTGTAACAACCTTTTATGTACTTGAAAACTGTTATCATGTCCTCTCTCAGTCTTCTCTCCTCCAGGCTAAACAAACCCAACTTTTTCAATCTTCCCTCATAGATCATGTTTTCTAGACCTTTAATCATTTTTGTTGCTCTTCTCTGGACTTTCTCCAATTTGTCCACATCTTTCCTGAAATGTGGCACCCAGAACTGGACACAATACTCCAGTTGAGGCCTAATCAGTGCGGAGTAGAATGGAAGACTTACTTCTCGTGTCTTGCTTACAGTACTCCTGCTAATACATCCCAGAATGATGTTTGCTTTGTTGCAACAGCGTGACACTGTCGACTCATATTTAGCTTGTGATCCACTATGACCCCCAGATCCCTTTCCGCAGTACTCCTTCCTAGGCAGTCATTTCCCATTTTGTATGTGTGCAACTGATTGTTTCTTCCTAAGTCGAGTACTTTGCATTTGTCCTTATTGAATTTCATCCTATTTACTTCAGACCATTTCTGCAGTTTGTCCAGATCATTTTGAATTTTAATCCTATCTTCCAAAGCTCTTGCAACCCCTCCCAGCTTGGTATTGTCTGCAAACTTTATAAGTGTACTCTCTATGCCATTATCTAAATCATTGATGAAGATATTGAACAGAACTGGACCCAGAACTGATCCCTGCGAGACCCCACTCGTTATGCCCTTCCAGCATGACTGAACCACTGATAACTACTCTCTGGGAATGATTTTCCAACCAGTTGTTTTTCTGTTGTTTTTCTTCAGGGTCTCAGAGATGATTTTTGGGAGCTCTTACACGTTCATTAAAGGCTCAAGGGTTTTGAACCTAGAACAATGTCAGCTTTCCTTCCCGATGCTCATTAAACATTGGGGTTAAACAGATGTTAACAAAAACAAATTAAATATTTGAAAGAGTTTAAGCATCCCTTCCTCTTTCAGATGCTCATCTTTTTGTGTATTGTTTCCTGTGATGTCACCATTTCACTAGTTCTTCAGTAACAAACAGCGTGTTTAAGGGTAGACAAAATGCAATAAAAAAAATCAAGCAGGAGAAAATCTTATTTTTTAAAACAACAAACAAACAAAAAAACCCTGTCTGGGCCTTATTTATGCACCATACTGATGTAAAAAAGGGCACAAGACCAATTTTGTATTTCGTCTGCGAGACACCTTTAACACAACCAACATAAACATAAAACGGACAAATACAATAGACCACCTTAAGCACCTTGCCAGAGATTGATGCAGTGGTGCTCAATTTGCAAGGAGGCCACATCCCATTGGGATTTGCCATGATGTTGACAATGATTATTTAAGGTAATAATACATAAAAATAACAAAGAGAGTATAATTTTGAATCTAAATTGAGAGTTAATTCAAGTCTCTATAAAGAATGTGAAGGGTCATGTTTTATAATCCCAGGAAAGGAGAGAAATTGGCTTCTAGATGAGATTGGGGTCTAGTATTAGGCACAAGGATTGATGTAATTGGCAAAATTTTCAACCTGGCCTCCAATTCTGTGTCTGCAAATTCCAGCTGGAAATATTTAACTGGTTTATTTCTTATCCCTTCTCCCTAGATGCATTCAAAGTAGCAACCAACTTTTCAAATTAAACAAATCACAAATCCCAATTTGTTGTCTTTACTCCTCCATCATCCTACCAGCATTAAATACCATCCCTTTTAAATCATTACACTTTGTCTAACTCTGTCATTACTGGACTCCCTGTGGCCTTGTCTAGATCAGGATTTAAAGGTGTGATGTTGAAAACAACTCCCAAACCGAAGCAGGACTATAGCCACTAAAATAGAGGTGAGATTTGGGGAGTTACGGGAGGCAAGGAAACATTCAAGGGAAGGTAGTGCTTCTTTCTCAGAGCATTTTGAAATACTTCCCCTTTACATCCAAAACGTCATGACCAAAATCAATACGTGCTGCCTTTACTTCTTTGTGGCTCATGATTGGTCTCCAGGGCAGCAACAGGCCCTCAGGACTGTCACTCCGCAAATCCTGTGGCCCTCACCTCCCCTTGGTCAGAAGGAGCAGAGTCAGCTGCAGGAATAAGGGATGCCTTTGGAAGGAGGGGAGCTGCTGACAGGAGATGGATAGAGGAGGTGGTCAGACTGACCAAGTTTCCAAGTATGGAGACTCCCATTTATAACAAAAAAATTCCTGACTCCCAATTTAGTAATACTATTTCCTGCAGTGCAGGAGGGAGAGTTCAGGGCAGGCAATCCAGTGGCGCCAGAACCAGGAAGGGGGTGGACTGACACAACCCAAGGGTCCCACCTGCATGCTGTGGCTCTTCATCGTGGATAGTTTCTGAAAGCATCTGCTCAACATGCAGCTGCAATCAAAAAAACTAACAGAATGTTAGCAACTATTAGGGAAGGGATAGATCTCAAGACAGAAAATATCATAATGCCACTATATAAATCCATGGTACACCCACACTTTGAATATTGTGGGGAGATCTGGTTACCCCTTTTCATTAGAATTGGAAAAAGTACAGAGAAGGCAACAAAAATTATTAGAGTATGGAACAGCTTCTGTATGAGGCGAAATTAAAAAGATGGTGACTGTTCATCTTACAAAAGAGAAGATTAAGGGAGGATATGGTAGAGGTCTATAAAATCAAGAATGGTGTGGAGAAAGAGAAGTGTTATCTACCCCTCCCACCCTTGGCCAACAGACTGTCCCCTGCATTATAGAACCACATATTTTGTCCACTTCCATTTTGATAAATGATTCCAACAAAGGGGCTTTAATTGACTATGAAAAGTATTTGGTAATGTTTGAACATACTTGTCACAGTTCAGGGCAACTCCACCTGTATTTCCCCTCAGTGGTCCAGCAAGGGCAACAGGCCATCACCTCTCCTGGTGGAGAACTGCGTCTCTCTTACTTTGGACAAGGGTATTTCCAGGCTGCACTATTCCCTACCTTCACTGTCTTATAGCCAGCACAGACAAGGACACTTGTTTGCTTTCTCTTCAGAAACAGTTAACAGGTGTAATTGCTACAGTTATAAGTACCACACAGTTTGTTCTATGACAACCTATTTTATTTTTAAGGTAAAAACATTACTGAGAAAAAACATATTAAAACAATAAAAGAACCTACATGCATGCTAATAAACTTACCAGTGTTCATTACCAGATGGGTTTTGGCAGAAGCAGTCCTTCAACCCACCCCACGCAAGGGAATCCTTGTGGTTACCAGCCCACCACAACTTCAGCTCAGAACAAGCACACTCATAAAAGGTTTATTCCACCCTTTACACAGTTCAGGGCTCTTTGAGCTGGAGTTTCCAGGAGCAGGTAATTAGTAGACAACAAGTTTTCCTCCCCGGGGTGTAGCTTCAAAAGGGTGGATTTGAAGTGGGTAGCTGGCATTCCCCAGGTATTTCCTAGGAAATCCACTTCACAGGTATTGTTCCAAAAATTCCTTTGACATTCCTGATACCTTCCATAGATTGCATTAGTTTGTCTCCTGGAGAAGCTATATACATACAATTCCACAATAATACATCACAATTGCATTTGTAATATAATGGATCCCAAAGACGTTAAACTTAATTCAATACAATTCATTTAGAATATTGCAAGATGTTGTCAGTCTGTCACAATGCTTATAACCATGGCACCAAATCCTGATCCCACTGAAGTCAGTGGCAAAAAACGCCCATTGTAAGAACATAAGAATGGCCATACTGGGTCAGACTAAAGGTCCATCTAACCCAGTACCCCGTCTTTCAACAGTGGCCAATTGTCACAGAGTCACCGGGCCAGTGCTCTGGAACGATTCCATACGAAGCCAGTCAGGACTCTGGGGTAGCATGCCTCCTCTCTCTGAGCATACTGTCACCAGGGCAAGAAGCTTACACAGCTTCGACCTTCCTGGGTCTGACCTTGGAGCATTCAGCATCCCCTTCCACACCGTGCGCTTCCTGCAGCGAGTCTGCCCGGGTGGGGCTCCTGGGGAAGCCAGAGGGCCCTGCACCCCAACTCCTGAGTCAGTAGTGACTCTCAGCCAGCATGTAGAACAGAAGGGTTTATTAGTTCACAGGAACACAGTGTAAAATAGAGCTTGCTATCACAGAAATCAGTGACTTTCAGCCAAGTCCATCTTGGGGAGTCCTGGGCCAGGTGGCCTGGACTCCCCCTCTTCCAGTCCCCCCAAGCAGACTGCCAGCTTCCAGTGACCTGACCTCAGACACCCCCATTGCTTCTCCTCCTTGTCTTTGTCTTGTTTCCTGGGCAAAGAGTTACCTGGTCATCACCTGGTTGCATCCCCGTCCCGGGTCTCAGGTTATGAAGGGCACTGGTCATAGCATAGGTGCAGACAGCTGGAGCAGCCTCGTCTGCCCCAGAGGTCTCAGCCAAAGTCACACCCCCATTCCAACCACCAAGGTATTGGTGCAGCACACAGGGAAACTGAGGCACACACAGTATTCATGCTAAACAGTAAAACTCACATAGGCTCAACAGTAAGACTGAGCAGGGTCACTTTAGCCAGTGGCCTGGGGAAGTTCAGGCCCCGCTCTCCAGGACAAAGCATCAGCTATAACATTTTCACTCCCCTTAACATGGACCACCTCCATCTCATTCTCCTGGAGGGACAAACTCCACCTCAGGAGTTTGGCATTGGCCCCTTGCATCTGGTGCAGCCATGGCAGAGGCAAGTGGTCAGTGTACACAGTGAAGTGGCACCTAAATAGATGCAGCTGCAGCCTTTTAAGAGCCCACCCCAGGGCCAGGCATTCCATTTCTATGGCCGCATAGCTCTGCTCCCCGGGCAGCAGCTTCCTGCTCAGGTACATGATGGGGTGTTTCTCCCACTTTGCATCAGTGTGCATTGGCACCACGCCCAGCCCTGTGTCTGAGGAATCGGTGAACACCATAAAGGGCTTGTCAAAGTCTGGGTTTCCCAGCACCAGGCCCTTGACCATATCCTCCTTCAGCATGCAGAGAACCCTCTGGCACTGCCTAGTCCAGACCAGCTTGTCTGGCTTACCCTTCTTGCATAGCTCAGTGATGGGAGCTGACAAAGAGCTAACGTGGGGCACAAACCTCTGGTAGTGCCCCGCCATCCCAATAAAGGCCTGGGCCTGTTTCTTAGTCTGGGGAGCAGGCCAGTGTCTGATTGCCTCCATCTTGGCCGGCTCTGGCTTTAGGCAGCTGTTCCCCACCTTGTGGCCCAGGTACAACACTTTTGCCATCCCGACCTTGCACTTGCCAGCTTTTCCAGTCAGTCCTGCATCCTGGAGGCGACCCAGCCCCTCTTCACCGGGGACACATTGTGTCGTTAGCCAGACCTGGTAGGACAATCATCATCAATGTATGCTAGGGTAAAATTCTCCATTCCCTTCAGTAACTGATCCCCCTGGTGCTGGCAGGTGACTGGTACCTCCTTGAGGCCAAAAGGTAGGACCAGGGATTTGTACAGCCCCAAAGGGGTGACAAAAGCAGGTTTCAACCTGGCATCTGGATCCAAAGGCATCTGCTGGTAGCCTTTGGTGAGATCCCTGGTCATGGGGTACCGAGTGCCCCCCAACTTGTCTAGGATCTCATCAGGCCTAGGCATGGGACAGGCACAAGACATGGTGATGGCACTGAGCTTTCCAATAGGCCACACAGAATCGGATTGACCCATCTTGGCAGGGGACTGGACTCAATGACTTTTCAAGGTCCCTTCTAGTTCTATGATATATATATATATATATATTGGAAGGAGGGATAGCTCAGTGGTTTGAGCACTGGCCTGTTCAATCCTTGAGGGGGCCATTTGGGGATTTAGTTGGGGATTGGTCCTGCTTTGAGCAGGAGGTTGGACTAGATGACCTCCTGAGGTCCCTTCCAACCCTAATAATCTATGATGAATCTACGATTCTATCTATGATCTTTCCTGGGGACCAGCACCATGGGAGAGGCCTTGGGGCTGGTGAACGGCTGGATCACCCCTAAAGCCAGCATGTCTCTGACCTCTCCTTCCAGGGCCTGGGCTGTGTTCCCAGTTACTCTGAATGGAGAACACGTAATGGGAGGGCCAGTTCCCGACTCCACCCAATGGACAGCTTGGTTAGTGAGCCCAGGCTGGTTGGAAAATAGCTTTTGGTGCGAATGCAGCGCCTCTCTGATCTCTGCCTTCTGGGCACGGGTTAGCTGGTCAGAGAGGAGAATTGATTCTAGCAAGGGGCTGGCTCCTGTCCCAGGGAAGAGACCCACCAGGGGATCTTCCCCCTTCTCCCACTGGCCACACATGGCCAGTACCAGCCTCTCCCTGTCACAGTATGACTCCATCATGTTGACCTGGTGTCCTCAGTGGCTGAGAGTCTGGTTGGGCAGTTCCACCACATTGTTCTCATTCAGCTGCTTGATGACCTTGAAGGGCCTATCCCAGGCAGCTTGCAGGTTATTCTTCCTCACCGGGATGAGAACCTTCACCAGGTCCCCGGTGCCATAGGCTGAGCGGTCGTACCAGACTTTCTGCCACCTTTGGGCCCTGGCTAGGTTCTCCCTGGCCAGACGCATTAGCTCAACAAGCTTTTCCCGGAAAGTCAGTACATACTCCACCACTGATTCTCCATCGGGGGAGGCCTTCCCCTCCCATTTGTCTCTCGCCAAGTCCAGGGGTCCCTTCACTCCCCTCCCATACAGCAACTGCAAAGGAGAGAACCCCATGGGTTCCTGGGGCACTTCCCTGTATGCGAACAGCAGGTGGGGTAAATACTTGTCCCAGTCCTGCAGATGCTGGCCCAGGAAAGTCTTCAGCATCTGTGGTAAATGAAGCAGGGGTAGCTCCCTTGTATGGACACCCAGCCAGCCAGTTAACTATAAATCCCTGTTAGTAGCTGTTCTCTACTTGCTTTACCTGTAAAGGGTTAAAAAAAAAAAATCCACAGGTAAAGGAAGTGAGTGGGCACTTGACCAAAAGAGCCAATGGGAAGGCTAGAACTTTTTAAAATTGGGAAAAAACTTTCCCTTTGTGTCTGTTGTTCTCCAGGGAAGAGGGGAACAGGGCAGCAGTTAAGCTGTGAGAAGCTGAAGGCCAGGTATGAAAATCATCAGAATCATACCTAGAAATTGCTTATTTGGAAACCCAGATATGTAAGTAGATCAGAAATGTCTAGAAAGATGCGATTAGGTTTATTTTTTTTATTTTGTAAGGCTTGTGGACTTCTCTGTGCTAACCCCAAATGCTTTTGTTTTGCTTGTAACCTTTAAGCTGGACCTCAAGAAGGTTATTCTTGATGTTTAATTTCTGCACGTGGGATTTTTAAATCTAGTAAAAGCCTAAGATCCAGATGTATTTTCTTTCTTTTTGTTTTTAATAAAATTTACCTTTTTAAAAAAAGGATTGGATTTGTTGGTGTCCTAAGAGGTTTGTGCACATGTTTTTAATTAGCTGGTGGCAACAGCTGATTTCTTTGTTTTTCTTTCTCAGCTCTTCCGTGTGTGTGTGTGTGTGTGTGTGTGTGTGTGTGTGTGTGTGTGAGAGAGAGAGAGAGAGAGAGAGAGAGGGCTTGAGGGTACCCCACAGGAAGGAATTCCCAAGTGCGCCTTCCTGGGTTCCAAGGGGTTTTACATTTGGGTGGTGGCAGCATCTACCCAGCCAAGGTCAGAGAAAAACCATAACCTTGGGAGTTTAATACAAGCCTGGAATGGCAAGTATTAATTTTTAGAATCCTTGCGGGCCCCCACCTTCTGCACTCAAAGTGTCAGAGTGGGGAATCAGCTTTGACATGGTGGCAGAGCGGTGGGATCATTTTGAACCAGAAGCACAGACCTCAGGATTTTAAAAGGACACATTTTTCCTTTTCGCACCCTGCTAAGCCAGGGAGTTTTTTCTTTCTTGCCTTTCTTTACTGCCTGAGGGGGATCAGGCATGAAAAGGGTTCAGCCTGCCAAGCCAGGGAGTCCAACAAGCAGTTTATTTTTTTCCCCCTCTAGCTTCGTGGCAACGAAATAGCTAGGCTAGAGTAGGGCAGCCCTGTACATGAGGTTGAGGTCAGGCACTGAAACCTTAGAAAAACCAGTCTTCACAAAGCAGCACGCCACGGAGAAGACAGACCCAGATCAAGCCCAGACATCTAGCTCCAGGACAGAAATGCAGGGAGGGGATGGGGGAATGAAGACTTCCCAGGAGAGATCCCTCCCCCAGCCAAGACCCCAGTTCCAGAATGGTGGAATGCCCTTAACTCAGACTGAGTTCTAACTGAGGCAGAAAGGAATTTCTTCCTAGAGGCAAAGCACTTAGAGGTGGAAGCGGAGGAGAGAGGAAAAGCACTTGGAAATGAAAAACTTGGAAGCAGAGGCGAAGCACTTGGAGGAAGAAATGCAGGCGAAGTGCTTGGAGGCGGAGTTAGTGCTTGATTTACATAGAGGCAATGAGATATTTTCTGTCTTATTATCTATCCCTTTCTTAATGATTCCGAACATTCTGTTTGCTTTTTTGACTGCTGCTGCACATTGAGTGGATGTATTCAGAGAACTATCCACAATGATCCCAAGATCTCCTTCTTGAATGTTAACAACTAATTTAGACCCCATCATTTTATAGGTATAATATATTGTTTCCAATGAGAGCAGGATTTGGGCACTAGTAAGCCAGTTTTAGCATGAGCCCTGCTGCCACTAATTCAAAATACAACACACAACAGAAAGCAAAAAGTGAAAGCACAATTAAACAAGTGCCCGATCTGATAAAAACATCTCCCATTTGCTTCTGGGAATTTGTCAAACCAAGAGCCTGGTGGACAGACTACACCAGACTTCTCTCAGAATATTAGATCTGTGATTCACAAAGTGAAGAACATGTTATTCTGATAGTTGCAAATCACACCTTTCTACCAGCACCTACACACTACTGTGTCTCTACATGCTCAAAACATCCAGCTGAATGGGTCTTGGGTGCGGAAAATAGGCACCCTGGGTAATGGTCTATTGCCCTGTGAGCTGATATCTGTGCAAACAGTGATAGGGACTCATTATCATCCAGCTACTAAGTTTAGTGGGTGAATTAAACATGCCCCATACTTGCCAAGGATTGTGACATCTGATGAAACTGAGACCTCCCAACTCCCCTCTGATGCACATCAACAGCAGGCGACAGGTGTATATAGCACATTGAGGTCAGCCAGAGCTCTTGTCTCTCCATCTTCTGATAAGAAGCAGCCATTTCTTTCTGTGCCTCTTCTGCTCTTTGGGGCAGCCTGAGGGTGGGGACATCAGGAGAGAGGAAAATGTTCACAGCCAAATTCAGCCCTGGACCGCATGGGTGTGTAGCAGCCATTGGTTTAATCACCTCATGAAAATAGGCCCTAAACACCCAGCTGTAATTCATGAGGATATAAATCAGAGAATTATTCTGTTACTGACGCTCCATTCCATAGGGTAGGGAAATGTACAGATGTGTCTGAGTGTACACTTAGGGCCCAAACCAACATCCGTTAGAAGACTCCCATTGACTTCAACATGCATTGTCTGGATCAGATCCTAAATTATTGCAAATAAACCATGATTTTATTCTCCTGAAAAAGCATTTTGTACCCACACACAAAGTGCTGCTGGAATCTGTATTCAGAGATGAGGCAAGTCTGTGAAGAAAGGGACAGGGTCATGGACTGTAACCTGAACACATGTGGGAGCGTTGAGACTTCAGCATCCCTTGACATTGTCCCTTCATTCAGGATTTTACCTCCTGTAGTTTCTCATTACTGTGGGCCAGTTGTTCCCTTGGCTAACTTTACCGTGTCTGGTCTAACCACCATTTTTGCAGTTTGTAATGCAGGATAGGAAAACTCCAAAAGAGGAAGTTTTCCTATCCCGGTATCTGATACAGAACATTACTTGGTAAGCTCGGTGCAAGCAAACAATATGCATTTTAATACAGCTAGAGATAAATGTTTACATCTAGGAACAAAGAATATAGGCCTTATTTACATGATGCGGGGTTCTATCCTGGGAAGCAGTGACTCTGAAAAAGATTTGGGAATCATGGTGGATATACAGCTGAACATGAGCTCTCAATATGGTGCTGCAGCCAAAAGAGCTAATGCAATCCTTGGATGCTGTATAATTGAAATATGACCATTTATATCATTAATGTTGCCACTGTTAGGCAACTGCAACAAATCTTGTACTAAGTCTATCCCGTGAGGAGTCAATGGAAAAGTTATGATTTGCCAAGTATATTTATATCCATGTATCATCACTGTATCTTAAGTTATGAATATTGGCTATATAGGTCTATATCCCAAATGTGCTTGTTCCTGGAGTAATACCCACCAGGAAAAATTTACATTGAAGCCAGACATCTTTGTGTTGATGGCCCATCAAGGGCTATTGACTTCACAATGGGCCTGTCACGGGGTTCACTCACCACTCTGGCACCTCCTGCTGGCTGTCATGGGAATTAGCTCTGCTCGCCAGGGTGCCCCCCTCTGGTGGTGCCTCACTACCATCACTTTCATTTCTGGACCTGCATCACTCCCAGGACTGCGGCATCCTCTTCAGTGACGCTGCCCTCTGGCTGTGCCACACTCTGTCTTTCCCCCTTCCAGGGGACCTGCAATCTCTATCTAGCCATTCCTTCAGTGGCAACTGCAGTCCATTGTCCCAGGGCCGCTTCCCATGTGGCTCAAGCACCCTCTTATGCCCTTACCTCAGGGCTTCAGCCAGCTAGGAGCTCTCTCTAGCTCCCCCGGTCCCTGCTTGCAGCACTGTATTGTTCCAGGTGCTGGCGCTCCTTCCTCCTGCTAGAAGACTGGTCTTCTCCCCTTAAGCTCCAGTCAGCTACTGAGCTCTGCTCTGCCCTGCAGCCCTTCTTATATGAGCCTGCTGGGCCATGATTGGATGCGCCTCTCAACCCCTTTCTAATTAGCTGCCTCCCGCGCAGCCTCCCTAGGGCTCCTTTTAACCCCTTTTCTGCCAGTGAGGGGAAGCCACCCCATCACAGGGCCATAGATAGGGTGACCAGATGTCCCGCTTTTATAGGGATAGTCCCGATTTTTGGGTCTTTTTCTTATATAGGCTCCTATTACCCCCTACCCCCTGTCCTGATTTTTCACATTTGCTGTCTGGTCACCCTAGCCATAGAAGAAACTCATTCTGCCCAGATGGCTCTTCCTGCAGATCCCTTAGCCTCCAAGTGGCCAGTGGCTTTCCCCTGTGAGTCAACAAGCCACGTAAGGGCATGTGACTTGCTGATGTGATCCTGGAATCCATCTTGGGCCTGTACTTTTCCACAAACTGAGACTGAGAGCTTTGTTTGGGACAGTAAAATTCCATCCACATGGCAGACGGTATAAAACATCCTGGAAACATCTCCATGTTTTCTTCATTTCCTGCTTCATTTTCCTGGACTGGATTTCTAAGAAGGAAGCTCTAAACAAGAACTGATGACCCCCAAGCTGTTTGGGTAAGTTCCAGAGAGACTTTTGTAAACTAGCAGTTTATTTCATCACGTGATACAAACCTAAGATAAGAACTTTGCAGTCATTGTATGTATGTGATTTCCTTAACCATTTTAACTCTCTTCTTAGAATCATAGAATCATAGAATATTAGGGTTGGAAGAGACCTGAGGAGGTCATCTAGTCCAATCCCCTGCTCAAAGCAGGACCAACACCAACTAAATCATCCCAGCCAAGGCTTTGTCAAGCCCTGATTTTGTTGGGGACTGAAGTGAGTCTGTAGTTCCCCAGGTTCTCTTTCTTCCCTTTTTTCAAGATGGGCACTATATTTGCCTTTTTCCAATCGTTCGGGACCTCCCCCAATAGCCACGAGTTTTCAAAGATAATGGCCAATGCCTCTACAATCACATCAGCCAACTCTCTCAGCATCCTTGGATGCATTAGATATGGACCCATGCACTTGTGCATGTCCAGATTTTCAAAATACTCCTTAACCTGTTCTTTTACTACTGAGGGCTGCTCACCTCCTCCCCATACTGTGTTGCCCAGTGCAGCAGTCTGGGAGCTGACCTTGTCTGTGAAGACCGAGGCAAAAATGCATTGAGTACTTCAGCTTTTTCCACATCATCTGTCACTAGGTTGCCTCCCCCATTCAGTAAGGGTCCCACACTTTCCCTGACCACCTTCTTCTTGCTAACATATCTGTAGAAACTCTTCTTGTTACCCTTCATATCCCTTGCTAGCTGCAACTCCAATTATGCCTTGGCCTTACTGATTACACCCCTGCATGCTCTAGCAATATTTTTATACTCCTCCCTAGTCATCTGTCCAAATTTCCACTTCTTGTAAGCTTCCTTTTTGAGTTTAAGCTCACCGAAGATTTCACTGTTAAGCCAAGCTGGTCACCTGCCATATTTGCTATTCTTTCTGCACTTCAGGATGGTTTGTTCCTGCGCCCTCAATAAGGCTTCTTTAAAATACAGACAGCTCTCCTGGATTCCTTGCCCCCTCATATTAACTTCCCAGGGGATCCTGCCCATCAGTTCCCTAAGGGAGTCAAAGTCTGCTTTTCAGAGGTCCAGGGTCCGTATTTTGCTACTCTCCTTTCTTCCTTTTGTCAGGATCCTGAACTCAACCATCTCATGGTCACTGCTGCTTAGGTTGCCACCTACTTCCCTGTTTGTAAGCAGCAACAGAGGGTTGGTGGGGGTCCACCAGCCAGCCAGCCAGCAACCAGGTAGCAGAGAAGGGGGGTGGTGTCTGGCCCAGCCAGGGGAGTTGCTGGAGCAGCAACAGCAGCAATGAGGGCCCAGGGCCTAGCAGCAGGAGCAGCCTCCCACCTCTCTCCAGGCCAGATGGCTATAGGAAAGTAGTGGGAGACAGAGATAGTAGCCCCAGGCTAAACAAATCCCTGTTACCAGGATAAGCAAATGGCAGCTGCTCCAGGTCAATTAAGATATCTGGGGCCAATTAAGATCTTTCCAGAAGGCAGGGAAGACAGCTAGGTTGATTGGGACACCTGAAGCCAATCAGGGGCTGGCTGAAACTAGTTAAAAAGCCTCCCAGTTAGTCAGGTGGGCATGTGTGGCAGGAGCTGAAGGATGAAGCTGTGCTGTTGGAGAAACTGAGCAATATAAACCATATCAGGCACAAGGAAGGAGGCCCTGAGGTAAGGGTGAAGTAGATATTGAGGAAGTGGGGGCTGCTGTGGGGAAGTAGCCCAGGGAATTGTACATGTCCTGTTTCCAAAAGGTTAGCTACTATAGCTGATACTATTAGGGTCCCTGGGCTCCCCCTCTTCCTCCCCTGAATTAATCACTGAGACTGGGAGACAACAGAGACTGCAAGGAAGGGTTGCTTCTTCTCACCTCCCTTGCTGGCTTATGATGAAAATGGAGTAGGCTGTGACCTTTGCCTCTAGAGAGAAAAACACTTATGTGGAGGGTCACAGTGAGCCTTTGAGACTAGTGAAATCTGCCAGGAAGCGTGGAACCCACAGAGAGAACGACAGAGCTTTGTAACAGAATCTTTAGCACATCTGGCACATAAATATCTTGCGATGCCGGCTACAACAGTGCCATGCTAACACCTGTTAGCACTTTCAGGTGACATTGTAAATGAGAAGCAGGCAGCATTATCTCCTGCAAATTGTAACCAAACTTGTTTTTTCTGAGCAATTGGCTGAACAAGAAGTAGGACAGTGTGGACTTGTAGGCTCTAAAGTTTTAAATTTTTATTTTTGAATGCAGGGTTTTTTTTGTACATAATTCTACACTTGTAAGTTCAACTTTCATGATAAAGAGATTGTACTACAGTACTTGTATTAGGTGAATTGAAAAATACTATGTCTCTTTTTTGCAGTGCAAATATAAGTGAGCACTGTACACTTTGTATTCTGTGTTGTAACTGAAATCAATATATTTGAAAATGTAGAAAACATCCAAAAATATTTAAATACATGGTATTATATTATTATTTAACAGTGTGATTGCATGATTAATCATATTTTTTAATTGTGCGATTAATTGTGATTAATTTATTTAATCACTTGACAGTCCTAGTTCAGAGTAAATTAATCTAAAAAAATTGCCTTAATGGGGCCAAAAGATGCAGAAACCAAAAGGGTGAGAACAGATAACCCTTTACCAACTGGTGACAGTTGTGCCCCAACAATAAATTTTAACAATCCATGAAAGCCAGGTTTAGGTAGACATCAGAGCTGGCTACAATTGGGGTGGCTGCAAATTGCTTGAGCTCTGAAAAGCCCACAGGGAATCCTCAAACATCATCCACTAAAGCCCATCCTCCCAAGCAATATTGCATCTGACCACAGAGACCCACAAGACACCTCTAGCTCTGCATCTTCCTCTCCGAAACTGAAAGCTCTGAAAAAGCAGAGGAGCTCTGCCTCCCCTCCTTACAATCAAACTGGTGCCTGAGCCTGATGGAATGTAGGTGATGGCTGTGCTACAACAGGTGGCTGCAGATACTGTTGAAATTAAATCTACAATTTCTACCCTTCAGAGCATCATGTGTGAGATTCGGAGTGCACTACAAGCTCTATCCAGATGCATGGTTGAAGCTGAACACAGAATTTTGGAAGTGCAAGATAGTTTAAAGAGAACAAATGGCAGGTTATGAGAACTGTAATGATGTCAAGTCTATTAAGACCAAGCTAATTATTCTAGAAAGCCCCTCACAATGTAACATCAGGATTGTGGGTGTCCCTGACAGTATAGAGAAAGGTAAAAGCTCTGACTTTGTCCCTAAATTGATAACCAAGTTGTTTGATCTGCCAGTAGATTTTTGTTTTGCCCCCTAGCTAGCTGCAGGAGGTCAGCCTAGAGGACTGATTGTGAAGTTCCTGAAGTTTACCCACTCAGGAGCTTATATTGCAGAAATCCAGAGGCGGGAAAAGGAGCTGTTATGGGGAGAACCAGCAATTAAAATACTGCTCTTTAAAGATGTGGTTGCAATATGGGCAGCTTTTCACCAAGAAAAACAATTGGCTAGGAAGATGACCTAGAAGTATTTTGTTAAATACCCCAGAACACTCCATATTAAGAATGGTGAGAATGTGGGCGAGGGATAGCTCAGTGGTTTGAGCATTGGTCTGCTAAATGCAGCTTTGTGAGTTCAGTCCTTGAGAGGGCCATTTAGGGATGTGGGGCAAAAATCTGTCTGGGGATTGGTCCTGCTTTGAGAAGTGGGTTGGACTAGATGACCTCCTGAGGTCCCTTCCAACCCTGATATTCTATGAGAAGTATCATTCAGTTCCCCTCAGGAGGCAAACAAATACCTCAGCAATCTCTGAGATCTGATATGGTGGATCTAAATAAGTTGATGGGCGTTAGTTGCTTTTCTTTTTTCTCTCTCTTGTTGGGGTTAAAGGGTTTAAAGGAATATTATCAATTTACTTCCTGTAGCCTTAACTCACAGGAAAGGAGCATCAGAGTAAAATCTGTAATTTGATTAGTAAGTATATATAAAAATCATTGCTTTATTAGATGGTTCTTCCTTATGGACGAATATATCAAGGTTCTATTGATAATGGGCGATTACTATAGTTGTAATGTTTGGGGCCCTAGTGGCTGTGAGGGTCTCCAAATTTTACTTGATCCAGCGGTCCCCTCTGGGTGTCATGTGTTTATTTTTGGACCATTTAAACAGATTCTTCATTTGGATTGTATGGTACTAATGTGTATTTCTATCTTCACTATATTTTTCCATTTTGTTTTCTCACTTATTAATTCCTCTTCCTGTCCCTCTCCTGTTACCCTCCCATACTGGGAATTTCCTTCCCACTCCTGTAGAATATGTACTGGCAAGTGACACCCTACCCCTGGATTATATAACTTTTGCTTCTTAGATATGCAAGAACTGTATGTTGCTCAGGAAAATTTGCAATTTCTCATTTATTCACAAAGCAACTGTATATTTTAGCCAATATATTTGATCAGTGCTGGCTCCAATAGTTAAATGTGTCTCCTGGAATATCAAGGGTTTTAATAACCCTATTAAAAGAAAAAAAATACACTCACTGTTTACAAAAGAGAATGCTGACACGGCCGTGCTCCGGGAGACACATCTGACAGAACTTGAAGCTTATAAATGGAAGAGAGATGAGCTAGGCCTCTCAGCTTCTAGTTGCTTTAATTCTAAAGCGAGGGGCATTGCTATACTAATACATTAAAAGTTTACTGTCAATATTCTGAGCACAAGGTATGACAGGGAGGGCAGATTTACTGTCATACCTGAAACTGGCAATTCTGTAATCACCTTTGCCAATTTCTGTGGGCCAGACTAGAATCATAGAATATCAGAGTTGGAAGGAACCTCAGGAGGTCATCTAGTCCAACCCCCTGCTCAAAGAAGGACCTAATCCCAACTAAATCATCGCAGCCAGGGCTTTGTCAAACCTGACCTTAGAAACCTCTAAGGAAGGAGATTCCACCACCTCCCTAGGTAACCCATTCCAGTGCTTCACCACCCTCCTAGTGAAAGTTTTTCCTAATATCCAATCTAAACCTCCTCACTGCAACGTGAGACCATTACTCCTTGTTCTGTCAAGGATGATGCCAAATTTTTTCTTTTTCTTTTTTTAGTATAAATGACATGGGCCATCATCCTATTATTACAGCTGAAGACTTTAACGAAACTCTAGCACTAATCCTTGATAAATCTTCTCCATCTCCATATAAAAACACCAGTACTAATACTTTATACATACATCGCTGATTTAGGTTTACAAGATGTATGGAGACTAGGTGATCCTACAGCCAGAGACTATAGGGTTTTTTCTGCAGCTCATTAAACGTATGCAAAATTGGACTATTAGTGTCACAAGACTTGATCAATTCTGTCACTGACTGTGGCATTGGTACTATTGTTATAAACTGACCAGGCTCGAGGCTCCATACATAGTCTTTTAGGCCTCCAGGATATGCATCCCCAACTAAAATGTGGAGATTAAATACCTCCCTGTTGTGTGATACATCGTTTAACTCTATCCAGCAGGATTTAGAACTTTTTAAAAAAACAAATGCCCTCACCACTTCATCAGCTGCCACACTTTGGAAAGCTTCATCAGAGGCTGTCCTTTCGTATACCACCTTTCAAAAAAAAAAAATCGAAAGACCATAGAATTGATACACTTGCAAAGGAGATTAAGGCCTCTGCCCCCTGCCCAGAGAAATACAGAACCTTCATCAATCTATGATGTGAAATCAACAAACGACTGTCCCAAAAGGCTGAGTTTGCTTTATTCTGTTTGAAGCAAAACTTCTCAGAATCTGGTGAGAGCTTGCAAGCTGTTTGTATATAGATTTAAGCAAAAGGATAACAAATAAGATTATTATTTGTTATAGTAGCAATAAACTATATACAACACAGACAGATATTAATAAACTATTTCAACAGTTTTATTCAAAACTATATTTACCTGAAGAAGGAATCATTAAAGATGCCCTAGATAACATTTTTAGTGGATTGTCTCTGCCACAGAAGGAACTTTTAGATAATCCACTATAAATCACAGAACTGACTCAAGATATGAAGGTTGGAAAGACTTCTGGTGCAGATAGGTTCCCAGTTGAATTTTACAAAAAGTTCGCTGAAACTTTAATTCCTATATTATTGAATACATTCAATGAGGCCAAGAATGAGCAAACTCTCCCTCCTACTGAAAGAGAAGCTATAATTTAAGTTATTCCTGGACCTGGGAAAGACCTTGAACTATGTAGTAATTACAGGGCAATTTCTTTATTCAATTATGATGCTAAGATATTATTTAAAGCTCTTGCTATTTGATTGGATAGAGTTCTCGCACACATACACATAAATAGGTAAGCTTCCTTCATAATAGACATGGCTCAGATAATTTGCATCAACTGATTGCTGTTATTGCTGCTTCTAGAGATTCTAAAGAGCCCTTTGCTGTCATTTCTGTAGATTCTGAAAAAGCCTTTGACCACATAGTCTGTGACTATCTTTTTCACATGTTAGCAAAATTTGGATTTGGTAACTAATTTATTGCTTGAATTAAGCTCTTATGCTCCAACCCAACTTCCAGGGTAGTTACCAAAGGTATTATTTCCACCCAATTTCCATTACAGAGATGAATGAAGCAGGGCTGCCATCTTATTCCTTTTCTGTTTGATTTTGCTGTAGAACTTTAGCTATTGCCATCCAAGCAAATCAACATATTCATGGCATCAGGGTGGACCAAACAGAGCACAAAATTATGCTTTATGCAGATGATGCTCTTGTGTTTGTATCTAAGCCCAACCCAAGATTGCCATTCTTGACCTTCTTACTACTATTAAGCTTGGATACCTGTCAGGATATGAAATTAATTGGGGATAAATCAGAAGTCTTAGCTATTAACAAATATGCCCACAAAGCCTTTTTCTCAAATTGGGAATTTCAGTGGCAATGCTTTTACATGAAATATTTAGGAATACTGATTCCCTGAAATATTCAGGACATCCCTAAGATAAATATAGAATCAATTATTGCCCAAGTGGCCAATGATCTGTGGAGATGGAGTTTAATTTTCAGTATATTAATTTTACCACAGCAACTGAGAATTAATGTCCTTAACATAATTTTGTATGATCCTATTTCTATTCCTCAAACTTATTTTAAGAAAGTCGATAGTATTTTCTGAAAATTCCTTTGGGGCACAGGTAAGAATGTAGACTGTCTCTGAACAAATTACAGCTCCCCCTATCTCTGGGAGGATTTTGTTTTCCCAACTTGGACAATTATTGTATCTCCTTTTTGTTAAGACCACAAAGACCCCACCTTGCTTCAGAATGAAAAAGAATTGGCATATCCTCTTCCCCCTTACAGGTATTGTAGGATCAAATTATTATAGATTTGATGGTTCCAGAGCTCCCAAAATAACAGCAATAAGGCAAGCTTGGCCAAACTTGGCTAAAAAGTTCTGCTTCCATTCGTTCTTCCATTCAGATGCTGTCTCTTTAAAATCAATGGCAAAAACTTGAAGTGGAGAGATTAGCTGTTCAGCAACAATTTAGTTATGAATGTATTTTGACCAGATGCACTGAGAGCTGCAGAACCTCCAGAACTTTTATAATTTTGGAGGAAACTTCCTGGTTTTACTTGGACAGCAGTATCCTTTTAAGATTTTCTAGCCTAAAAACCTCTGCCAAAGATTGATAATTTGAGAATGGAGACTTGGATACACAACTATCTCCAGTCCAATGGAAGACAGTTCTATATAATGTTAAAAAAGCAACTGTAGACCTGAGACACGTTTCCAGATATACTGATCCCTACATAGGCCAATGGTAAAGGGCCTCATAAATACTGACTGCAGTTGGCAATATAATGCTTTGTTGCTAGATTAGCTCATATGCTTTGGGAGTGCCCGTGGTCACTAAAAAATTAATCCTGCAAAAATGGAAAAGTCGATCCCTAAAACATATTGTTGCCTGGCTCAGTGATGTGGCTGAACTCTCAGCTAATAAACAACTGTCATTCCACAGAAAGGGAATGCCCAAAAAATTCAAAGCAATTTGTGCTGTCTTTTTAGGGGTCTATGATAAATGTAGACCCTGAAGATTGATATGTCACTTCCCCTCCCCCTTCCTTTATCCTAACTCTCTTTATTTATCTTTATGTATTATGATGAATCTGGTATTTTGTTGTATTTGGAAAATTAATAGAAAATTATAAATACATCCATACATAAAAGAAGAAAGGAAAAACCAGGTTCAGCCATTGTGTGTGGGACATTCATGGAAAGGTTAACATCTAAAAACCATCCTTAAGGAGTTGCCAGGCACCTGCACCTACTCTTAGGATGATCAGTCATGCAATGACAGTTTATTCATGTGTCATACTTCTTATAGCTTGTGTTGGACATTGTTCAGTTATATTTTGACTGTATGTTTAAGATTTTTAGCCAATGTCAGAGCCACATATGAGCTCCCCACACTGCACAAGTGAGACTTCACCACCCAAAAGGGCACAAACCTCCTCCTACCCATTACATACCTCAGGTCAGATCAGGGCTGTGGGTGGGATAAGGCACTGGTTAACTTTCCTCCAATATGTCTCTTGTGTAAGGACCAGTGTACAGACCCCAGGGTGGTAGCCCCCCCAAAAGAGGCAGAGAGGAGCAAAGTAGAAGGAGCACAGAGGAGGTAGGGCCATTGTTCTGCCCTCCCCCCCACAACAGGTTGTGATTGCTGGTTGAGTGCTTGCAAAGGGAACCATTGACATGTCTCCCACTGTAGTGTATGCAGAGACTCAATGGTCAGATCCTGGCCCCACTGAAATCTAAGTCCCATTTCTGAGCCCTCTGTGATGCACTAAAACTAAAATTTCAGGGTAAAAATTCCCTGTGTATATGTTTCAGCCTTTGGGCATATGCATTGCCCCCCACCCCACCCCCACCCAAGAGTCTTCACTCCTGAGTCCCAGAGTGATTCACAGACCATGGACAAATAGGTGTTTGGCCTGCTAAGTTGCATGTTTCGCCCCAGGCCATGGAGAGATCTTGAAGATAAGGACTGAGACCTTGAACCTGATTCAAAATTCTATGGGAAGCCAGTGTAGAGAGTGGAGGACAGGTGTGATGTGTTTGGAGTAGCCTGTGTTGCTGAGGAGATGAGCTATTTGGAGTTTTCTAAGTGGCTGAATTGACCAATTGTAGATGTGAATCTTCATCCAAAGGAGACTGCACCATGGCTACAAACTGTTCAAAATATTCTCCTCTGCCCACCAGCATCACCTCTGTCTTTCTTCAGTTCAGCTTCTGAAGTGCTTAAGCAGAGAACTAGAAAATGGCCTCCTAGCTGAAACACCTCACATTATAAAAGTTCTTCCTACAACATATCCTGGTTTTCTCTGGTAATTGGAGGACCAAGAATTCTGAGTTCACCTCACTTCCACTCTCATCACTGTGCCATCTCCAAAGTTTCTCGTACTAAAGGCATAGTGCTAGGGTGACTATAGGTCCCATTTTGGCTGGGATAGTCCCTTTTTTTTAGTTGGGTGGCGCATGTGGGGGAGTGGGTCTGTGGGCAGGCAGCGGGGAACCTTGGGCTGGCCCTGGGCGGTAGGCAGGGAGGATTCAGAGCCAGTGTTAGACTCGCTGGGGCCCAGGTCAGAAAGCTGAAGTCCCACCATATGGGGCTGAAGCCTGGGACCCTGAGCCCTTCCACCTGGGACTGAAGCTGAAGCCTGAGCAACTTAGCTTCCTGGGGGTCCCTGTGGCATGGATCCCCAGGCAATTGCACTGCTTGCTACCTCCTAATGCCAGTCCTGGCTTTTATATGCAGAAAACTAGTTGTTGTGGCACAGGTGGGCCGTAGAGTTTTTATAGCATGTTGTGGGGGAGGGGGCCTCAGAAAGAAAAAGGTTGAGAACCCCTGCCCTAGATAGCACACACCTCAGAGCTCCAACAGCCAGTGCCAGATTCTTCAAAGGAAAAAATTCTGTAGGGAACAACTGGGGATAGCCAGTCCATCAGGGAAATTGTTTCTAACTTCTCCCCAGTTAGTGTTCAGCTTGTTCCCTGTGTGGTGATTTGGGAACTCTGTATGTATAACTTATGAATCCCAGTTTGATTTTATGAATTGTCTGTATTCTTATGTCTCTTTTTCCTATATTCTTTCCTCACAGCCCTTGTGCTAAGGGGTAGGGGATGGCACTGCGGCAGCTGTCTAGGAATAGGTCAGTCATTAAAGACTATCAATATTTGAATATCTTGCTCAGGCAGAACAAAGTAATAATTGAATCCTAGATAAATTCAATATTCTCCAAATTTTCCTGCCACTCACACAGCTCCCTTCCAATGACCACTGACTGTACACCAGGGGTCTCAAACTCCTGGCCCGTGGGCCATCTGCAGCCCGAGAACCTCCCCACTGCGGCCCGTGGAGGAGAGAAGCAGCCAGACACGCTGCCAGCAATGTCTGCTGTAGGTGCCGCGCCCCCGCCCACCCAGCTCCCATTGGCTGGGGGAGAGGGACAGAGAAATCATCATTAGTTGCTGGGCAGAGTCAACCATGGAGGCAGCATCACTTTTTTTCCACAATGAATATAAACAAGTTAAAATACCAAACACAACTATCTGATGCACACCTTGCTGCAATCCTGAAGGTGTCAACTGCTCAGTCACGGAGGCCAAACGTCAAAAAACTGACAGAACTGAAGCGTTGCCAGGTGTCTGGCAAATGAAGAATTGTATAAAGTTGTATGACAGTTTTATTATTTCTAAGAAATTCAAAATAAAAAATACAATATAAACATTTTCTTTTCTGAACACCATCTTCAGTGACATTATTGACCTGCTGGGAGGTTTTGAGGACTGGCACTGGCCCTAAGACAAATTGAGTTTGAGACCCCTGCTGTACACAGGACCTTGAATAGCAAAAACTACCGACACCACAAGCATTTCTTCCAAGACTGAAAACTTACTTGCGTAATAACAAAAAGAACTTGCAAGACTATGTGTAACAGTGCCACCTGGTGACACCTGCCAAAACAATGGCACGGAATAGCTTCAGGATTATTCTCCATCTCATCTCTTATGCAGCCTAACATATTGTTGGCTTTGTTGTCTACAGCAGCACATGGATCAGAAGTTTTCATTGAACCACCACAAAGATGCCAAGGTCTTTAAATTTAAAATTAAAAAGCCAGACTCACAACTACAATAAAAGAGCGTGCATTTTATGAAACTGGTACCCTTCTCTCACATATCTTTTGCCCTTATTGTCACACAACACCAGTCAGGTGTGAACCAGTATTCTGTTCATGCACAACTTGTTGTGGCTTATTGCTATAAAATCCTTGCTAGATGTGTAAGTAAGTTTCTGTGAAACCAGTTTGAACTTACATGCTATGCTCAGAACTTTTCAGGTCATGCAGTTTGAATTTCTCTCTCCTAATGAACCCGTTGGTAATTTTCTAATTTGCAACTAGACTGCTTGCTTTTCCTCTGAACCCAGCACTTTGGCCTCTATATATAGTATGCAAAGATACCTCTCAACCACTTCAGAATGACCATGTGGGACTCTGCTTGTAAGAAACAAGAATCCAATAAACACAAAACTGCAGAGCAGCCAGTTAGCAAAACCAGTGGACAAATGAGATTTTGTTTGCTTTTACCCTTTGGTGACTGGACATTTATCTGGGAGCTATAGCTTTAAGAAATTCCAGTGTCAGACATTCCAGTGTAAAAAAAATTCCTGCATACTCACAGCAGACTGAATAGAGAGAACATGCAGGAGTTCTGCTGCCCTCAAGTGTGCAGTTTTGTAAGAGCAGGAGCAAATAAAGAGAAAATCCCCAGTCTGATATTCAGTCCAATTTTTCTGACCCTTGGAAGTGAAGCCTGATCTCCATGAAGAAATTCTCCCAGCTTTTTCTCCCAAACAGTACTCTCTAGCACTTCCTCTGAACACCTACCCAACCCAGAGGAGAGGGAAGCTGGAGTGGAATCACCAGCGTGCCTCTACCCTGCCGCAGTGATTCTGAAAACAGAGAGCATAGCAGTCCGATATAGGGTTGCCAGGTGTCTGGTTTTCAACCAGAACGTCTGGTCGAAAAGGGGACCTGGCAGTGTCGAGTCAGCACTGCTGACCGGACACTGAAAGTCCAGTTGCCGGAGTAACTGTATTCAGTCTCCCGCTGAGAGAGCAGGAAGAGCCTCAGCTGCTGCTGCTGATAGAACTGGCTGGCTCCAGGACCTGGCTCCAGCCTCTCTGGCAGAGAAGTAGGTACTGGTGCCTCTGCCGCTGCTTGGGGAGGGGATACTGTCAACTCCTCCCACCCCATTGTGCCCCAATTTCCCTGCCCCGGCCCCTCACTCATGGGACCAACTCCCCCCCCCCCCCATACTGCACACAGTGTACATCCTCTCCCCCTCACTGCCCATTTCTGCCTCTCCGCCTACATACAAGCCCCCCGCTGCCCCTTATCACCTCGCCTCACCACACACACTCCACCCCACCCCCGCTGCACGTTAGTGGTCCCTCAACTCCAGTGCTCCCTCTCTGCCAGTTGGTGCCCCCACCCACAGTATTCACCATCAATTCCAGTTATTCCTTCCCCCACACCCAATCAATGCCAGTTACTGTTCCCTCCACACCCCCAACGCTTCCTCAAGGACACTTACTGCTCTCTACAAAATCCTACTGTCCCCCGCCACAGCATTCCCCCTCAATGCCAGTTAATGCTCCCCCATATCTTTGGAAGTAGGTCCCGGCTACTTTTTTTGTCAGTTATCAAGTGGATTAATACTAGGGCTGTCAATTAATTGCAGTTAACTCATGCGATTACCTCAAAATAATTAATCACGATTAAAAAAAATTAATTGCGATTAATCGCACTTATAACAATAGAATACCAATTGAAAAACATCCAAAAATGTAATCAATTTCTAAATTTTCAATATTGATTTCAATTACAACAAAGAATACAAAGTGCACAGTGCTCACTTTTGATAAACAAAAGAAATAGTATTTTTCAATTAACCTCATACAAGTACTGAAGTGCAGTCTCTTTATCGTGAAACTGTAGCTTACAAGTGCAGATTTATATTTTTTTGGTTACATAACTGCTCTCAAAAACAAAACAATGTAAAACTTTTCAGGCCACATCAAAAATTCATCCCTAAGGTAACCTCTCCATTTCACGTGAATCAATTGATTCACTTTCCAATCTTCTATCCCAAGCCTCACCAAGACAACATACCCTAGATGTCAGAAAAGCCCTGGCCTTCTACCTTGACAAGATGAGGACCTTCAGGAAGTCCCCTAGACTTTTCTTCTCCATTGCAGAAAGATCCAAGGGCTCAGCAATATCAACCCAAAGGCTCTCTAAATGGGGCTCGAATTGCATCAGACAGTGCTACCAAATTTGCAACATGACCCCTGCAGACTCGATTCATACACACTCCACAAGGTTGATCTCCTCATCCATCGCCTTCTTGAAGAATGTCCCTATCTCAGAGATCTGTAGAGCAGCGACATAGATGTCAGTCCACACATTCGCAGAACACTATGCGATCACTGGGGACTCTGCCTCTGATGCCATCTTCGGCTCCACACTGCTGTCATCTGTAACTGACTCGACCTCAAAGTCCCAGCCCCCCATATAAGTAGTGCTTGGGAGTCACCTACAATGAAGCACCCACAGGGAGACTACTTGAAGAAGTTACTCACCTTGTGCAGTAACTATGACTCTTTGAGATGTGTGTCCCTATGGGTGCTCCACAACCCACCCTCCTCCCCTCTACTTCAGAGTTCTTGTCAATGACTCTGTGGTGGAGGAGGAATTGAGGGGGGGTTGCCTGCACACGCTGACTAGCCTCATGGTGCAGCACAAGGAGAGACAGCACATGTGCGGGCTCAACAGACACTATCAAAGTTCTGCCATCAGCAGCACAGGGATGCAAGCACACCTACAGTGGAGCACCCATAGGGACACATCTCAAAGAATCATCGTTACTGCACAATGTGAGAGAAGAAGAAGTTACTCATCTCTCCTTCAGCAATACAAGGGGAGTGACTCTGTTGCCCAGCTGGTGATTGATACCATGGGATCTAAGAATGTAAGCTCCTTAGGGCAGGGATCATGCTTTTGTGTTAGTAAAGCACCTGCCATCAGGGGCGGCTCCAGGCACCAGCGCAGCAAGCACGTGCCTGAGGCGGCAAGCCGCGGGGTGCGGCGTGCCGGTCGCCATGAGGGTGGCAGTCAGGCTGCCTTCAGCGGCATGCCTGCGGGAGGTCTGCCGGTCCCGTGGCTTCGGCGGCAATTCGGCGGTGGGTACGCCGAATCTGCATTACCAGCGGACATCCCGCTGCCAAAGGCTGCCTCTCTGCCATGCTTGGGGCGGCAAAATACATAGAGCCACACCTGCCTGCCACAATGGGGTCTGGCTCCTGATTAGGACCTCTGGATGCTACCACAATATAAATATTTAATAATAATAGCAATGGGCACAATCAAGACCAAAAGAGGAGGACAGGTCCCCTTATAAACCACCTTGAGGAAAAATTCTGAACCGTTCTTACCAGTGCATAACTCTCTTTTCTGAGAACAGAGGCTCATTTGAGTCAGTGACTTCTTGGTTACTTGGAGGCAGATAGGTGTGAGGGTGTTTGAGATGGATGAGAATTCTTTTAGACATCACAAAGACCCTGAGAGAATTAAACACCCCTTCCCCCATTATTATTTGATGTGGTTATACTCCTTCCAGATTAATGTAGTGGGGGAATTTAGTGGCAATTTTAAATTTGCAATAGTAACATTGATCTGTCTTGACATAACATAAGAACATAAGAACATAAGAAAAGCCGTACCGGGTCAGACCAAAGGTCCATCTAGCCCAGTATCTGTCTACCGACAGTGGCCAATGCCAGGTGCCCCAGAGGGAGTGAACCTAACAGGCAATGATCAAGTGATCTCTCTCTCCTGCCATCCATCTCCATCCTCTGACGAACAGAGGCTAGGGACACTATTCTTACCCATCCTGGCTAATAGCCATTTATGGACTTTGCCACCATGAATTTATCCAGTCCCCTTTTAAACATTGTTATAGTCCTAGCCTTCACAACCTCCTCAGGTAAGGAGTTCCACAAGTTGACTGTGCGCTGCGTGAAGAAGAACTTCCTTTTATTTGTTTTAAACCTGCTGCCTATTAATTTCATTTGGTGACCCCTAGTTCTTGTATTATGGGAATAAGTAAATAACTTTTCCTTATCCACTTTCTCAACATCACTCATGATTTTATATACCTCTATCATGTCCCCCCTTAGTCTTCTCTTTTCCAAGCCGAAGAGTCCCAGCCTCTCTAATCTCTCCTCGTATGGGACCCTCTCTAAACCCCTAATCATTTTAGTTGCCCTTTTCTGAACCTTTTCTAGTGCTAGAATATCCTTTTTGAGGTGAGGAGACCACATCTGTACACAGTATTCGAGATGTGGGCGTACCATGGATTTATATAAGGGCAATAATATATTCTCTGTCTTATTCTCTATCCCCTTTTTAATGATTCCTAACATCCTGTTTGCTTTTTTGACCGCCTCTGCACACTGCGTGGACATCTTTAGAGAACTATCCACAATGACGCCAAGATCTTTTTCCTGACTCGTTGTAGCTAAATTAGCCCCCATCATGTTGTATGTATAGTTGGGGTTATTTTTTCCAATGTGCATTACTTTACATTTATCCACATTAAATTTCATTTGCCATTTTGTTGCCCAATCACTTAGTTTTGTGAGATCTTTTTGAAGTTCTTCACAATCTGCTTTGGTCTTAACTATCTTGAGTAGTTTAGTATCATCTGCAAACTTTGCCACCTCACTGTTTACCCCTTTCTCCAGATCATTTATGAATAAATTGAATAGGATTGGTCCTAGGACTGACCCTTGGGGAACACCACTAGTTACCTCTCTCCATTCTGAGAATTTACCATTAATTCCTACCCTTTGTTCCCTGTCCTTTAACCAGTTCTCAATCCATGAAAGGACCTTCCCTTTTATCCCATGACAGCTTAATTTACGTAGGAGCCTTTGGTGAGGGACCTTGTCAAAGGCTTTCTGGAAATCTAAGTACACTATGTCCACCGGATCCCCCTTGTCCACATGTTTGTTGACCCCTTCAAAGAACTCTAATAGATTAGTAAGACACGATTTCCCTTTACAGAAACCATGTTGACTCTTGCTCAAGAGTTTATGTTTTTCTATGTGTCTGACAATTTTATTCTTTACTATTGTTTCAACTAATTTGCCCGGTACCGACGTTAGACTTACCGGTCTGTAATTGCCGGGATCACCCCTAGAGCCCTTTTTAAATATTGGCGTTACATTAGCTAACTTCCAGTCATTGGGTACCGAAGCCGATTTAAAGGACAGGTTACAAACCTTAGTTAATAGTTCCGCAACTTCACATTTGAGTTCTTTCAGAACTCTTGGGTGAATGCCATCTGGTCCCGGTGACTTGTTAATGTTGAGTTTATCAATTAATTCCAAAACCTCCTCTAGTGACACTTCAATCCGTGACAGTTCCTCAGATTTGTCACCTACAAAAGCCAGCTCAGGTTGGGGAATCTCCCTAATATCCTCGGCCGTGAAGACTGAAGCAAAGAATCCATTTAGTTTCTCCGCAATGACTTTATCATCTTTAAGCGCTCCTTTTGTATTTTGATCAAAATACAGAGCTGAAGCTTACATACTTGGTTCTAGAGCTGAAGCTTACATACTTGGTTCATTCAAAGATTGGGAAAACCTTGTCCCACAGAGAAATACCAAACTTACAGTCTATTTCAGGGGTTGACAAACTTTCAGAAGTGGTGTGCCGAGTCTTCATTTATTCACTCTAATTTAAGGTTTCCCGTGCCAGTAATACATTTTAACGTTTTTAGATGGTCTCTTTCTATAAGTCTATAATATATAATTAAACTATTTTTGTATGTAAAGTAAATAAGGTTTTTAAGAAGCTTCATTTAAAATTAAATTAAAATGCAGAGCCCCCCGGACCGGTGGCCAGGACCCGGGGTGTGAGTGCCACTGAAAATCAGCTCATGTACCACCTTCGGCACGCATGCCATAGGTTGCCTACCCCTGGTCTATTTGAATGTCATTTGCATTTAAGAGTCCTGTTGGACCAGTCTTTGGTATCACCTGGAAAGGAAAGTAATGACATAAACAAAGCCATCAGAAAAAGATGGGAGAGTCATTAAAAGGTATGATTGCTAGGGACTCAGATGTGCAATAAAAACAGAGGCAATTATCTTGGTTTAGGATTTAAGTGCTGTGAAGTAGAGCTGTTATTCAAAGCACATGTTCCCAAAGCTGATAAAAGACATGGGGAATTAATTATCCATATATTTCTGGATACTAATAGGAAAGGTATTTGAGGAGAGATGGTTTCCTAGGCAATGGCTTTCAAAGAGGGGTAGACCAGATAGAAGAACACTTTGCACCTAATTCTCTTCTCATTTACACCAAATTAAATTGGGAATTCTCTCTTATGTCCCCTCCTTATGTTTGGGAACCTCCAGACATAACCAGAAGAAGGATAATCTGAAGCCATAGGCTGGGAATTTCAAAAATTGGTCCTGAGGATCAGGCCCCTAAATCCATATTTAGGCACCTGAATAACTGGCCTGATTTTCCAAATTGCTGAGCACTAGGGTGGCCATTCATGCATTCCCAGAATACCAGACATTCCAGTACTTCTGGGAATGGCATGGGCCTGCCCCTGTCTGCATCACTTCACCCCCACCAGTGTAACCTCTTACACATGATGTGTGCAAGGTAGGGTGACCAGACAGCAAATGTGAAAAATCAGGACGGGGTGGGGGGTAATAGGAGCCTATATAAGAAAAAGACCCAAAAATCGGGACGGTCCCTATAAAATCGGGACATGCAAGGTCACACTGGGGGGGAGGAGGGAGGGATGCCATTTTGAAGCGTGTGCTACCCTGCCCCTGCCAGTATGACTTCACATGCATGGTGCGTTGGACAGAGGGCAAACCTTAGAAAGGCAGGACTGTCCAGTTTGAATCCGGAAGAATGGCCTGCCCACTGGTCACTCAGTGGCTACTGTCCCAGTTCAAGGGAGCTGCTGAGTGTTCAGCACTTTTGAAAATCATGCCCTAATTTAGTCACCTAAATATGAAGTTAGAGGCCCAGCATTAGACACTAATTCTATGTTTTCTTCTTCCTCTTTTGATTTTCTTAAGGAAGACAAAGCCCTGGCTGGGTTGATTTAGTTGGGGATTGGTCCTGCTTTGAGTGGGGGTTGGACTAGATGACCTCCTGAGTCTCTTCCAACCCTAATATTCTATGATGAGAAAAGGAGGCAGAAAAAATGCAGAGTAGGACTAAGGCATGATTTCAATGGTGCAGGAGGCAAAAGATTTGAGGGAGCAGGAGGCAGACTGGGGCTTGCACTCAAAATTATCTTGCTTTCTGGCAGGCTGAATTATAATGCCAATATCCCTTACTCTTCCTCCATACGCTGGGAGAAGAGCAACCCCCAAGTCCCTCTGTTTAAGTCACAGAGTCTAAACGTCACAACTAATTTTGGATGGCTCCTTTATTCCTGGAGCAGAAGCATTCAAAATCAGAGGCCATTTTTGAGAACATAGGACTTAGTCTGCTGCCTACATATCCCCATCTGTAAAATGGGGACAACAATATCCACCTATGTAAAGCATTTTGAGACTTATGGAGAGGGAAAGCTAAATACTATTATTAATCAAACAATGCAGACCTTTACCTGGAGAGATGAGGCTGATTTCCAGGGTGAGGATTTGAATTAATTAAAAGTAAAGAAATTCAAAAGACATGGGTTAGGATTCATCAGTACACTCCACTGCCTTCTGCTTCTCCAGAGACACAAAGCAGCCATAAACTCGGCCCTCCCATATTCTCAGCTGCTTTGCATCACCAGAGCAATGCAAAGCAGCCAGAGCGTACTGGTGAATCTGGCCAGTGGTTTCCACTTGAAGGGGAATATGACTATGTTGCTCAGTTAAAACAAATACAATTTTAAAACAGTGGTTCTGGTCCCGTAAACACTTCATGCAGGAGTGAACACACTCAAGAATTAGCCTGCTCTCTTCAGTGAGATGACACACGTGGTAAATTTCATAAGTGTTTGTGGTTGCAGTGCCAGCCCCTATGCTATTACAACAGTAATGGGACACAGTCTGCTTAGCTCAGACCTAACATTAGGCTGCATTGAGAAAGGACTATATAAAACCAAATGGGCCAAATCTTGAGGTTCTTTTTCAGGAGCAGTAGTCTATAGCAGGGTTGCCTCTGATAGTAAGGGACTGGACTCAAGGACTCAGGAGGTCCCTTCCAGTACTGTTTCTTAGTTTTTACTCAGGCACAAGTGTCATTGATTCCAGTGGGAATTTTGCCTGTTTAAAAGAAAGAGTAAAGGATCAGGATTTGACATAATTTGAATGGAAACATTTTCAAGATTTCTTTTTCTCTGTTGGTGTGTGCCATCCAGCTTCCATTGTCTATAGCCAAACTCTAAGATACAACCGCATTTGCTCCAATCCCTCAGACAGAGACAAACACAGGATCTCTATCAAGTGTTTTTAAACTACAATACCCACCTGGTGAAGTGAAGAAACAGAATGACAGAGCCAGAAGGGTACCCAGAAGTCACCTACTACAAGACAGGCCCAACAAAGAAAGTAACAGACTGCCACTAGCCGTCACCTACAGCCCCCAACTAAAACCTCTCCAGCACATCATCAAGGATCTACAACCTATCCTGAAGAACAATCCCTCGCTCTCACAGACCTTGGGAGACAGGCCAGTCCTCATTTATGGACAGCCCCCGAACGTGAAGCAAATACTCATCAGCAACTATACACCACACAACAAAAACACTAACCCAGGAACCAATCACTGCAACAAACCCCATTGCCAACTCTGTCCGCATATCTATTCAAGGGACACCATCATAGGACCTAACCACATCAGCCACACCATCAGGGGCTCATTCACCTGCACATCTACCAATGTGATGTGTGCCAGCAATGCCCCTCTGCCATGTACATTGGCCAAACCAGATAGTCTCTATGCAAAAGAATAAATGGACACAAATCAGACACCAAGAATTGTACCATTCAAAAACCAGTAGGAGAACACTTCAATCTCCCTGGACCCTCAATAACAGACTTAAAAGTGGCAATTCTTCAACAAAAAAACTTCAAAAACAGACTCCAACAAATTAGGCCTGAATAAAGACTGGGAGTGGATGGGTCACTACAAAAACTAATTTCCCTCTGCTGATACTCCCACCTTCTTGTCAACTGTTTGAAATGGGCCACCTTGATTACATTGGCCTCATTAGCACTACAAAAGTGACTTTTCCTCCCTTGGTATTCACCCCTTCTCGTCAACTGTTGAGAATAGGCCACTTCCACCTTAATTGAATTGGCTTGTTAGCACTGACCCCCCACTTGGTAAGGCAACTCCCATCTTTTCATGTGCTGTGTATTTATACCTGCCTACTGTATTTTCCACTCCATGCATCTGATGAAGTGGGGTTTAGTCAACAAAAGCTTATGCCCAAATACATTTGTTAGTCTCTAAGGTGCCACAAGGACTCCTCGTTGTTTTTGCTGATACAGACTAACACGGCTACCCCTCTGAAACCTAATCCAGGTTACTATGGGGCTCCTTAATTAATATAAAACTAACTTTCTTCTATAAATCTGGTTTAGGCCCTTCCCTAAAATCCACAAACAAAGGGATAGCTATTTCCGTGGCCTGCCATTACCATATTATCTACACACCTCTCAGACATTAATGGATTTATCCCTCCCCTCCCCTTGTGAGGTAGGGCATTGCTATCATCCCTGTTTTACAGATGGGGAACTGAGGCACAGGGAGATGAAGGCCTTGTCTACACTACAGAGGTTTGTCGACAAGTTATGTCAACATTCAAAAAGTGCTATAATAAAAATCGGTATTGCATGTTCACACTACGCTCCGTCTATCGGCAGAGCATGTCCATGCTTGGGGCACTAGCATTGACAGTGTGAGCAGTATACTGTGGGTACCTACCCCACAGTGCAGCTCAACACTTTCTGCTGCTAGGTTTTGTGGGAAGGCAGAGTGGATTGTGGCACATCCTGGGACTGGGCTCAATCTCCCATGATGCATTGTTTTCTGTCCCAGCATTCCATGAACCTCCAACTTTCTTTCATGGCATTTTTCAATGGCCCTTGTTTGCTGTGCACCCCGGCATCTTTGTGAGAAGGTATGGATACCACACTGCTCTCCTATGCTCTGACAACTGTCGTTAACACATCGTGGACAGAAGTGCAGTTAATCATGAAGTTCCTAACTGAACAAGACTCCCAGTTGCCTGACATGGTGTGTGATCTGGATAGGAGCAACTTTAGATTTCTTTTGGCATTCACAGAACAGCTGCACAAGGTGGACTGTTGCTTTTGGGCTCAGGAAACAAACACTGAGTGGTGGGATCGTATTGTCATGCAGGTCTGGGATGATGAGCAGGGGCTACAGAACTTTCAGATGCAGAAAGCCACCTTCCTGGAACTGTGTGTGGAGCTTTCCCCAGCACTGCTGTGCAAGGACACCAGAATGAGAGCTGCCCTATTGGTAGAAACAAATTTATTTGGGCATAAGCTTTCGTGGGCAAAAGCTTATGCCCAAATAAATTTGTTAGTCTCTAAGGTGCCACAAGGACTCCTCATTGTTTTTACTGATACAGAATAACACAGCTACCACTCTGAAACTTATCGGTAGAGAAGCGCGTGCTAATCACAGTGTGGAAAATGGCGACTCCAAACTGCTACTGGTCGATTGCGAATCAGTTTGAAGTCGGGGAAGTTGACCGTTGGGGCTGCGTTAATGCAAGTTTGCAGGGCCATTAATCGTATCCTGCTACGAAGGACCGTGACTCTGGGAAATGTGCGTGAAATAGTGGATGGCTTTGCAGAAATGGGTTTCCCTAACTGTGGAGGGGCAATAGATGGCACACATATTCCAATTTTGGCACCAAACCACCTTGAGATGGAATACATCAATAGGAAGGGGTATTTCTCCATGGTGTTGCAGGCATTTGTGGATCGCCATGGGCGTTTCACTGACATCAATGCGGGGTGGTCTGGGAAGGTGCATGAGGCACGCATCTTCAGGAACACCGGCCTGTATAGCAAGCTGCAAGTGGGGATTTTCTTTCCAGACCAGAAAATTACACTGGGGGATGTTGAAATGCCTATAGTGATCCTGAGAGACCCGGAGTACCCCTTACAGTCATGACTCATAAAATCTTACATGGGAAACCTGGATAGCAGTAAAGAGCAGTTCAACGACAGGCTGAGTAGGTGCTGGATGATCGTGGAATATGCCTTTGGCATATTAAAGGCGCGCTGGTGATGCCTTTATGGCAGGTTAGACCTCAATGAGGGTAATATACCCATGGTCATAGCCGCGTGTTATATGTTGCATTATATTTGTGAAGCTAAAGGTGAAAGGTTTGCTCATGGGTGGAGTGCTGAGGCAGACCACCTGGCTGCTGATTTTGATCAGAGGGGCCTAGAGGGGGGCAATTCGAATCAGGGAGTCTTTGAGGCAACACTTGGAAAATGAGAACCAGTAATGTATATCTCTGTGATTGGTACGGCAATGTTATGTTACATCTAGTTTTCATAGGAAGCAATTGTGAAATTTGGGGCCTTAAATTCCAGTAAGCAAATGATTAAATTGCCTGTGTATGTCTTGGTAGTGCCTGCTATCTCAGTTTGTAGGACACAAAGATTAGTTATCGTTAAAAAACTTTGCTTCTATTGCACAAAAAACAACACACACGCATACACACACACACACACACACACGCTTGGTGGGAAAGTGCGTACCAAGGAAGAGAAGACTTTCAGAGCTCTGTGTGGGTCCAGCTATCATTTTGAAAGTTGTCGAAGGGGGTGACGTGAATGGGAAACCAAGAACACCCAGAAAGTGGAAAGGACTGTGCGGGCGGAGTTTGGGGTTGGGGCATAGAAAAGAGTTCTGAATGTGCTGCAGGGGAGGGAGGGCATGCATCTGCTCAGTCTGAAGCATTATTAAGGAATTCAGCATCTGCGTTTGCTCCTCCATGACTTTAATCATCCACACAGTAGTGTCCTTAATGAACTCCTGATTTTCTTTTCTGTCCTGCCTTTTGGCTTCCCTCCACTCCCTGCCAGGGATTTCCCTACACACCTCCCTGAATTTCCTCAGCACCCCTCCTCTCCCCAATTGTTAACTAGTTACACACAGCGTTGCCAATTTAGTCATTGGCTGGAAATTTGAATTGAAATTGAAGCATTAATACACACTTTAGCATATACAGTATATGATAAAATACTTGTACCTGAAAAAGCATAATAGGTTTGAAAAGTATGAACAAAGACTAGCTTCCTCACACATCTGTTATTTTTATGACAATGTCAGTGCATTCCTTTCGGTGGTGTTGGCCAACCTAATAATTTCAAATTATGATTTGTAAGCAAGGTCTAAATGAGTTCTCCCTGACATCTAGTGATGAGCTGGGGGGCTGCGGGGAAAGGCTTCAGGACCAGACTATATTTACATGAACACACCTAATCTTCCTAGGTATCCAGCAGACAGAGTTGTGTTGCCTAAGTGATCAATTTTGGCTGGTATTGGGTTACAAATCACTTGAATGCAGGGGTAATGAAATGTTGTTACCCTTATTGTATGAGTGAAGGAAAACAAAACTGGGCTTAGCCTGTCCTGATTGAGGGTGCATCACCCTCAACTGAAATGCACTTGCTAAGCAGGGGGTTCGGATGCCAGATCCCAGGGGAGAGAGAGGGTGGGGGCAGATGTTTTGCTTGATGGTCTGTCTAAGAGTCACAAGTACTATTTGACTTGCCCCTCTCCACTGTTTAGAGATAGAGCTGATTAGGCTTGATAGAAAGTCTTTTGTTAAGTGACCACTAGAGCTGAAATCACTGATAATCAGGTATAAGTGCTTAGACCTGCTGTGGGACAGTGTTTCTGTGGAAGAGACGGCCCAGCCTGCACTAGCAGTGAGGCTCCCCCACTGAGAGCTGAAATCACTGAGAGCTGGGTGGAACCTCAAGAGATCAACTTGCAGAGGTCACAATGGCAGGTGGCAGCAGAAGGTGACAGCACAGGGCCATCAGCAACAGAGTGGTGGAGTGAACAGTGGCACAACGAACAACAGTGGCCAGAGCGAGCAGTGAGAAGCTAGAGGACGAGTAAGGTGCCTTCTCCCCTGCTCCCCCTCCTCCCCCCCCGGAGGTAAACTCATTGCACAGACAATCCAGGAAGTTTTTGGAAAGTGTAGGGGACAATTTCCTGGTGCAAGTGCTGGAGGAACCAACAAGGGGCAGAGCTCTTCTAGACCTGCTGCTCACAAACTGGGAAGAATTAGTAGGGGAAGCAAAAGTGGATGGGAACCTAAGCAGCAGTGACCATGAGATGGTCGAGTTCACGATCCAGACACAAGGAAAAAAGGAGAGCAGCAGAAGACGGACCCTGGACTTCAGAAAAGCAGACTTTGACTCCCTCAAGGAACTGATGGGCAGGATCTCCTGGGAGAATAACATGAGAGGGAATGGAGTCCAGGAGAGCTGGCTATATTTTAAAGAATCCTTATTGAGGTTGCAGGAAAAAACCATCCTGATGTGTAGAAAGAATAGTAAATATGGCAGGCGACCAGCTTGGCTAAACAGTGAAATCCTTGCTGATCTTAAACGCAAAAAAGAAGCTTATAAGAAGTGGAAGATTGGACAAATGACCAAGGAGGAGTATAAAAATATTGCTCAGGCATGCAGGAGTGAAATCAGGAAGGCCAAATCACACTTGGAGTTGCAGCTAGCAAGAGATGTTAAGAGTAACAAGAAGGGTTTCTTCAGGTATGTTAGCAACAAGAAGAAAGTCAAGGAAAGTGTGGGCCCCTTACTGAATGAGGGAGGCAACCTAGTGACCGAGGATGTGGAAAAAGCTAATGTACTCAATGCTTTTTTTGCCTCTGTCTTCACGAACAAGGTCAGCTCCCAGACTGCTGCACTGGGCAGCACAGTATGGGGAGAAGGTGACCAGCCCTCTGTGGAGAAAGAAGTGGTTCGGGACTATTTAGAAAAACTGGACGAGCACAAGTCCATGGGGCCGGATGCGCTGCATCCGAGGGTGCTAAAGGAGTTGGCGGATGTGATTGCAGAGCCATTGGCCATTATCTTTGAAAACTCATGGCGATCGGGGGAGGTCCCGGATGACTGGAAAAAGGCTAATGTAGTGCCCATCTTTAAAAAAGGGAAGAAGGAGGATCCGGGGAACTACAGGCCAGTCAGCCTCACCTCAGTCCCTGGAAAAATCATGGAGCAGGTCCTCAAGGAATCAATTCTGAAGCACTTAGAGGAGAGGAAAGTGATCAGGAACAGTCAGCATGGATTCACCAAGGGCAAGTCATGCCTGACTAACCTAATTGCCTTCTATGAGGAGATAACTGGGTCTGTGGATGAGGGGAAAGCAGTGGATGTGTTATTCCTTGACTTTAGCAAAGCTTTTGATACGGTCTCCCACAGTATTCTTGCCGGCAAGTTAAAGAAGTATGGGCTGGATGAATGGACTATAAGGTGGATAGAAAGCTGGCTAGATCGTCGGGCTCAACGGGTAGTGATCAACGGCTCCATGTCTAGTTGGCAGCCGGTTTCAAGCGGAGTGCCCCAAGGGTCGGTCCTGGGGCCGGTTTTGTTCAATATCTTCATTAATGATCTGGAGGATGGCGTGGACTGCACTCTCAGCAAATTTGCAGATGACACTAAACTGGGAGGAGTGGTAGATACGCTGGAGGGTAGGGATAGGATACAGAGGGACCTAGACAAATTAGAGGATTGGGCCAAAAGAAACCTGATGAGGTTCAACAAGGACAAGTGCAGAGTCCTGCACTTAGGACGGAAGAATCCCATGCACTGTTACAGACTAGGGACCGAGTGGCTAGGCAGCAGTTCTGCAGAAAAGGACCTAGGGGTTACGGTGGACGAGAAGCTGGATATGAGTCAACAGTGTGCCCTTGTTGCCAAGAAGGCTAACGGCATTTTGGGCTGTATAAGTAGGGGCATTGCCAGCAGATCGAGGGACGTGATCGTTCCCCTCTATTCGACATTGGTGAGGCCTCACCTGGAGTACTGTGTCCAGTTTTGGGCCCCACACTACAAGAAGGATGTGGAAAAATTGGAAAGAGTCCAGCGGAGGACAACAAAAATGATTAGAGGGCTGGAGCACATGAGTTATGAGGAGAGGCTGAGGGAACTGGGATTGTTTAGTCTGCAGAAGAGAAGAATGAGGGGGGATTTGATAGCTGCTTTCAACTACCTGAAAGGGGGTTCCAAAGAGGATGGATCTAGACTGTTCTCAGTGTTACCAGATGACAGAACAAGGAGTAATGGTCTCAAGTTGCAGTGGGGAGGTTTAGATTGGATATTAGGAAAAACTTTTTCACTAGGAGGGTGGTGAAGCACTTGAATGGGTTACCTAGGGAGGTGGTGGAATCTCCTTCCTTAGAGGTTTTTAAAGTCAGGCTTGACAAAGCCCTGGCTGGGATGATTTAGTTGGGATTAGGTCCTGCTTTGTGCAGGGGGTTGGACTAGATGACCTCCTGAGGTCCCTTCCAACCCTGATATTCTATGATTCTATGTGAAAGCACCTCTGAACCCTGAGTCTCCACTGACCAAGGACAACAACGGTGAATGGAGTGCGTTGGAGGGAAAAGTGAGGGGCACGTTAAAGGAACATTTATTTGTTGGACTATGTTTTAGTGACTTATATAGCATCTTTATGATATTTTCTGTCTAGTTAAGAACCATTAGGAAAGGGGTAGATAACATTCCGTTAGCTTTTTTGACTGCTGCTGCACATTGAGTGGATATTTTCAGAGAACCATCCTCAATGACTCCAAGATCTATTTCTTGAGTGCTAACAGCTAATTTAGACCTCATCATTTTGTATGTTTAGTTGAGATTGTTTTCCAATGTACATTACTTTGCATTTATCAATATTGAATTTCATCTGCCATTTTGTTGCCCAGTCACCCAGTTTTGTGAGATCCCTTTGTAACTCTTCGCAGTCTTCTTTGGACTTAACTATCTTGAGTAGTTTTGTATCATCTGCAAATTTTGCCACCTCATTGCGTGCCCATTTTCCAGATCTTTTATGAATATGTTGAACCATATTGGTCCCAGTACAGTCCCCGGAGGGACACCATGATTTACCTCTCTCCATTTTGAAAACTGACCATCTATTCCTACCCTTTGTTTCCATTACTGATACATCTGTTAGTCTTAAAGGTGCCACAGGACTCTCTGTTGCTTTTTACAGATCCAGACTAACACAGCTACCCCTCTGATTCTTGATCCATGAGAGGATTTCCCTCTTATCCCATGACTGCTTACTTTTCAAAAGTCAATTTAAATTAAATATTTTTTTATATTTGTTTTAGAAATCTAGAACTGTTATGTGTTTTGGTGTAATTTGCATTATCCTTATGTTAAATTTGCATTATCCTAACAAAACATTTAATTTCTTCATATCTCTTTCATGTTGCAGGTCAAAATGAAAAGACAAACAATGCCACTATTTTTTTCCACTGAAAGGCCTCAAAAACTAGCCAAGTTGAAGAACACACCAAGAACCAGGAATATATCAACATGTCATCTGAAGGTTCAAGTGGAGTATCTACATCCGACCAGCCTGAAGCACAAATACAGCTACCTACTGAAGAAACAGTGTCTCCAAAAACTAAACACAGTTCCCAGTGTTTGTTGATCAAAGTTTTCCCATTTATTGAAGTTACATAAGATGGCTACTGGTGCACCTTTTGCAAAAAAGCTAACAAAGAGGGAAAGTTTCCCAATGCTATAACTGGTAAAAGTGGAGGAGCTTGGTTTGCCAGACCAATCAGGAAAGCCAATGCTGACAAACAACGTGAAAAGACTGCAAAACATCAAGGCTCTGGACTGCATCAACATGCAGAAAGCCTTATAAGCCAGTCACTTTCAAAGCCAATTTTAGAAGTACTTAATGAGGCTATGTCGCGGGTTGGGCCCGCGGTCGCGCCTGAACACCCCCAGCCAGGGCTGTGCAGCCTAGCAGCCAGAGTGAGTCACTATCAGGATGGGCCACCACATCAGGATGTGCGGCAGCCAGGATAGGGGGACCCGGGCCCTCCCTCTCCACCGGGTCCCAACACAGGGCCCTGTCGGTGGGGTTGCCTGCTACCAGCTCGGCAGGGATCTGGCCAAAACAGACCGAGCTAGCCTCCGGTTGTTCAACCAACTCCCCACAAAGACTCCCTGGGTTACTTCCTACCCGCTTCTCCGCATCTTGTGGCTTCCTCATTCCCCAGTTCCTTCTCCCTCAGTCGTGTCCAGAACCTGGGGGTTGAGGGTTGCTGTCAGCTGGCTGGCCTCTGCATTGTAAAGTGCCTGCGGCCCTTCAGCAGGAGTCAGCAGCACACCTCCTTCCCCTATGGCGGTCCACCCAGACTGAGCCAGGCTGCTCCCTCTTATACTGGTGTTGCACTTTGAGCATGCCCAGTAGGGCCATAGGGGCATGGCTTCCTCAGCCCTCAGTGAGGGGTTAACCCCCTCAGTCCCAGTGCGGGGCATGCACGCCCAATCTCACACACCCCCTTTAAGAGGGTGTCCGGTGGTGGCCCCTCTTCCACATTTTCCCCTCCTACCCGGGAAAGGAAGTCTGCGTTTTCATGGGCCTTACCGGGTCGGTGGGTGACTTGAAAGTCGTATGGCTGGATTGAAAAGTACCACCTCATGACTCTGGCATTGGTGTCCTCCTTACTTAAGCCATCGAAGTGGCGCATGGTTGGTGACCTACTTGGTTCCCCAGCAAGGGGTTCCCCAGCAAGTAGTACCTTAGGGCATCGATCGCCCACTTCAGTGCCAGGGCCTCCTTCTCTATCATTGAGTACCTCTTCTCCTAGGGGAACAACTTCCTACTCAAATAGAGGACTGGATGCTACTCTCCCTCGTCTTCCTGGGACAATACTGCTCCCAATCCTCCTTCTGATGCATCAGTCTGTAATATGAAAGGCCTGTCAAAGTCAGGGTGAAATAGGACTGGCTCCCTATTTAGTTGGTCCTTCAATTCCTGGAAGGCCTCCTCACACTCGGCTGACCACTGTACCTTGAGGGCTCTTTGTTGGGTCCGACAAAGGTGCCGCGAGCGTTGCGAACCTTGGCACAAAGCAGCGGTAGTATCCTGCCAAGCCCAGGAATTGGCGTACCTGCCCTTTTGTTGTAGGTGTTGGGTAGTCCCGTAAGGCTTGTACCTTGTCCACCAGGGGACGTAAAGCCCCTCAGCCTACTGTATACCCCAGATATGTTACCTCTCGCTGCCCAAGGGGGCACTTGGCTGGGTTGGCAGTGATTCCGGCTTCTCCTAGGGCTTACAAGACCGCTGCGAGGTGCTGAAGATGTCCTTCCCACGTGGGGCTGTACACCACTATGTCATCTATATAGGCAGCTGCGTACGGGTGGTGGGATTGTAACAGTCTGTCCATCAGTCATTGGAACGTGGCTGCGGCCCCGTGCAGGACAAAAGGCATGGTGACGAAGTGGTACAGCCTGAATGGGGGAGGGAAGGGCGTCTTCTCTTGGGATTTGGGCATCAGAGGTATTTGCCAGTACCCCTTTGTGAGGTCTAACGTTGAGATAAATGCTGCGTTACCCAGCCGTTCCAGTAGTTCATCCACTCTGGGCATCGGGTATGCGTCGAACCGGGATATTGTGTTGACCTCCCAGAAGTTTATGCAGAATTGTACCGTCCCGTCGGATTTTGGGACTAGTACGATAGAGCTCCACCATTCGCTGCGTGATTCCTCCATGACCCTCATTTGGAGCTCCCTCTGGACCGACCCCCCACATCTTCTTTGGCAGCGGCAGATGGTTATCGTGGACCTTCTGGCCAGGGAGGGTGGCAATGTGGTGACTCACCAGCTCAGTCTACCCTGGGTGAGGTGACAGCATGGTGGCAAAGGTCCCGACTAGCTGCCTCCCATTGCCCCGTGTCCAGTCCTACTCCAATTGCAATGGGCGTGGGGTCCATGAGCTCACCGGCCAGCAAGCCGAGTTCTGGTTATGAGGGGTATGGAGTGATCAGTAAACCCTCCTGGGTCTTTCACTCTTTTAGGAGGTTTACATGATAAGTCCGGACTTCTTTCCATCTGCCTGGCAGCTGCACTTCATAGTCTACAGGCCCCACCTGCCTAACCACTTCAAATAGCCCTTTCCATTTGGCCAGAAGTTTGGACTTTGTAGAGGGTAGTAGTAACAGGACACTATCTCCTGGTTCAAAAGTGCACAGTCATGTCCCTTGATTGTAGTGATGTGCCTGGGTCCGCTGTGCCTGTAGGAGGTTTTCTCTTGCAAACACTCCGAACTTCTGGAGCCGCTCCGGGAGTTGCAGTATGCGGGGGACTGAGCCCGAGGCCCGGTACTCCTGCTCCTCCTAGGTCTCCTTCAGGAGGTCAAATATTCCCCGGGGTTGTCGCCCGTACAGCAGTTCGAAGGGTGAGAAGCCCGTAGAGGCCTGGGGAACCTCCCGCACCATGAACAGCAGGGCTGGCAACAGTTTGTCCCAGTGCGTGGGTTGTCCTCTACGAACTTCCTCAGCATGGACTTCAGTGTCCCGTTGAATCTTTCCAGGAGGCCGTCTGTCTGTGGGTCCTATACCGAAATTTTTAGCTCTCGGATATCCAGCAATCGACGTAGCTCTGCCATCAGTATAGACGCAACATTGGTCCCCTGATCAGTTAGTATCTCCCTGGGTATTCCCACTTTTCAGGAGCTCAGCTGCTATAGTTGGTGCTGTGTTGTTCCATAGTGGGACCGCCTCAGGGTATCGGGTCACGTAATCCACCACCACTAGTATGTATGGCAGCCGGATCCGCTTTTTTCCTGGGGCCCTACAAAGTCCAGGCCAATTCTCTCAAACGGCACCCCAACGACGGGAAGGGTGACCAAGGGTGCCTTTGGTACTCCCTTTGGGTCAGCCTGTTGACATTCTGGACAGGCCACACAGAAGTCCCGCACTTTACGGTGAATGCCGGGCCAGAGAAATCTTTGGGCCACTCGCTTCTCCATCCCCAAGTGCCCAGCCCAGGGCACCAAGTGTGCCAGTCGTAACAGGCCCCTCCGGTACTTACATGGGACTAGTAGTTGCCGTAATTTCTCCTGGGTCTGGGGCTCCCAGACCACCCAATATAGACGGTCTTTGCGAACCTCAAACGGGGGTCCCTGCGGAGTCTGTTTCTTAGTGCCCCTGTCGGCGTCGGGGCTTGTCATCTGCTCCCAGGCCCTACTCAGTGTTTGATCTTCCCGTTGTTCCCTCATGAATTCCCCCCTGATGTCTAGCCATTCAGGGTCATTCCCTCCTGTTGGCCCTGCCTCAGGGGCGGGTTGTGGGGAGGTACTGGTTGCTGGAGTAGAATCTCCTTCCGGGTGTCCTGACCTCCTTTGGGCCATGAGCACCCTCTTCATCGGACGTGCCCTGTCTTCCTCAGGTGCCTGGCGACTCCAGTCCTGGACAATCCTTCAGAATCCTCCCCAATCTCACCCCAATATCACTGGGTAGGCTAACCTCTGGGCCAAACCAGCCCGGCACACCTCCTTCTGGTGTTCATCCAACAACTGTATCTAAGCAACAGTGTACGATCGTATATCCCCATGGATACATTGCATGAGGATGGGATCCGCTGCAGGATTGGGGAAGTCTACCAGAGCAGCACGCACCAGCATCTGACTACATCCCGAGTCGACTAGGGCAGTCGCTGGGGTGCCCTCCACCCACAGGGTGATCAGGAGTTTGGCGGGGCCTCTCCAGCGGGCCCGGGATCCCGCAGCCAATGCTTGGCCGTAGTTGCAATCCATAAAAGGACAGTCACGATGGAAATGCCCTTCAAGGCCACACTCGTAGCACTTCCCCCGTCTTGCCTTGGGCAGGACTTCTATGCCTGGGCCCGACGGCTTCCCAGTTCCTCCCATGACTGAGGGGTGGGTCCCTCTGTTGCTTTCTGGAGGGTGCCCCCCAGCTGTCGTTGGATGGGGTTGGGGGTTTACACCCCTTGGCTCATGTGGGCGGGTGACGCGCTCCGGAGGTTGTCCTGAGTCTCTGGGGGACTTGGACCTTTTACCTTGCACCTCCGACCCTTCGGCAGCCAGGTAGTCTTCCATCAGGGTGACGGCCTCCAAGAGCAAGGTCGGGCGATGACATTTCACCCACTCCCTTCCTCCGGAGGGGAGGATCTGCGTGAATTGCTCCAGCGCTACCACTTCAGCCACCTGAGCCCCCGTACGTTTCTCTGGCTCCAGCCAGCACCAACAGTAGTCTTGTAGCTTCTGGGCCATGGCCCTGGGGTGAGCCCCTGGTGGGAACTGCTTCCGGCAGAAACATTGTCTGTAAGTTTTGGGGGACTGAATCAGGTGTTCCTGTTGGGCCTGGTGTAGGACGGACACCTCCCGCAGTAGCTGTTGCTGCTTTTTTTTTTTGCTTTTTTTTCTTTGTATTGCTTTAATTGGCCTCCAGGAGGTGTCCCACAAAGCCCTTCCTGACTGCTCTTGTCAGCAGTTTGAACTCAGGACAAAATAGAGAATTTGAACACAGAGTGGAATATCATACAACGAATAAATGAAGATTTGACTTCAACTTTTTTTTTTATCATCACTAGTGGTTCGACCCGATCTTTGTGCTATTTCCTGGGATGAAAGAAGTAGGAACTCATCTCTTGCTTCTCCCAGTCACAACAGCTATAGTTGAGCATTCTTTTTCCTCATTGAATACAATTTTGTGTTCTGAAAGAAGTCACCTTCTGCCTGATCATGCGATTGAACTAATGAGTGAGCATATCAATTGAAGAAATGGAAGTACCGGACACATGGGAAGCCACTGAAGATGAACGCACTCTATTCGAGAAGTTCATTAACAGAGCTGTGCAAAATTATAACAAGAAACCAAGAAGAATGTAGATGTAGTGCTTCATAGGAGGCTTGAGTAGCCAACTTTAATTTGTGTGATGATTTTAAAACATGAGTTAAATCTAATAAAATGGTCATGAAACATTTTTCAGTTTTTACTATGGTGCCATAGAGCCCATCTTCACCCTCACTGTCTCACCCCTCATCAGCCTTGACCCCCCTCCCCCCCAGTAAATTTGAATACCCCCCCTAATTTCAATTCCTGAGGAAAACATTGCTCCCTGCGTTCCCTTTTCTTTGCATTGGAGAACAGTAGTATCTCCCGGAACATGTCATCTTCGCTCCCTCTTGGGCACTTTCTTATCTGGCGGAGACGCTCTGCTGCTGTGTGTGGAGTGTTCCTCAAGGCCACATCTGCAGAAGCACAAGAAACAATGCACAGAAGCATGATTAAGTTCACGCACAGCATTGAAACATTTCAGTAAAAGACACCTCTGGTAACATAGCAATCACTTTCCCACTGACCTTTGGCAAGTACACATCTTGGTGAACACCCAAAGCCTGATGAATGTTGGGGGGGGACACTCTACATGGGGAAAAGAGCACTCTGGAAGAATTGCGGTGCAGCCGACTAGGGTAAAAATTCTAAATTGTCCCACACTTTTCCACAGGCAGGGTCTTCGTAGCAGATAGCAAAGTATCTTATAAGATAGCAAGCAAAATCTACTACACACAAAATCTACTACACCCTATGCGGCTTGCCTGAGTGCTGCTTTGGTCCCTGCACAAGTGATGGCTAAATAGCATGGGAAAAATTCCTACAATGTGGGAAGGAACAAAGCCGCTCTGCCAAGGAAGCTTTGGCAGAGGATTGCCAAGTAACTCCAGGAAAGTTTCCCAGAGATCTCTCTGAAGGTTTCCCCTGAGATCTCGGCTGCATCAACACCCTGTTCCGTCACATTGATTAGCTGCACGGAGAAATGTCTGGCACACACAAACACAGCCAGCCTTGTACCTTTCTATACCCTGAACCCACCTCCGCACTACACAAACCACAGCTACTTACCAGGCGTCTCCTCTCCTGCTTCTTGCTCACCGGAGAGCAACTGCTGAGACTGGCTAGACTGGCTGGAGTGGTAAACAGTTCCTGGCTGCCTGCTCCACCAGGCGACCCTGCTGCGGGCTCCACATTGTCGTCTAACTCCATCTCTTCATCAATGACTTCATCCTCTGGGTTAGGTCCTCTTTCCATCACCTCCAGGGCTGATGAAGGCAGGGGGGGAGGGATAGCTCAGTGGTTTGAGCATTGGCCTGCTAAACCCAGGGTTGTGAGTTCAATCCTTGAGGGGGCCACTTAGGATCTGGGGCAAAATTGGTCCTGCTAGTGAAGGCAGGGGGCTGGACTCAATGACCCTTCAGGGTCCCTTCCAGCTCTATGAGATAGGTATATCTCCATATATTATGAAGTATCCACGGGCTCTTGGTGGTGGAGGTGGGATTGCCGCCAAGGATAGTGTCCATCTCCTTATAGAACCAGCAGGTCTTGGGTGCAGCACCAGAGTGCCGGTTTGCCTCTCTTGCCTTATGGTACGCCTGCCTCAGCTCCTTTATCTTTGCTCTGCCCTGCGCCATGTCCTGGTCATACCTCTTTTCACACAAGCCTTGAGAAATGTGTCCATAGGTATCAAAATTCCTATGGCTCAAGCACAGCTGGGACTGCACATCCCATAGGCACCGACTCCATGGGTGCTCCAGGGCTGGAGCACCCACGGAGAAAAATTAGCAGGTGCTCAGCAACCACCAGCAGCCAAGCTCCCCCATCTCCCCTCCACCCCCAAGCATGTCTCCCATGCTGGCAGCCCCGCTGATCACTCCTCTCCCTCCCTCCCAGCGCCTCCCCCCACCACAAACAGCTGTTTTGCGGCATGCAGGTTGGCTCCGGGAGGGAGGGGGAGGAGCGGGGAGGGGGCGGAAAGAGGTGGGGCGAGGGCGGGACGGGGGTGGGGCGAGGGCTTGGGGGAAGGAGTGGAGTGGGGGCGGGGGCAGAGATGGAGTGAGGGTGGGGGCTTGGGGGTAGGGGTAGGGGCAGGGGAAGGGCATGGGACGAACAGGGGTGGGAAGAGGCGGGACAGGGGCAGGACCTGGGGCGGTGTGGGGGTCGATCACCCCTCGGGTAGAGGGGAAGTCGGCGCCTATGGCACAGCCTCCTCTCCCCAAATACTGAGCAGATCCTGCAGTTCTGCAGTGGTCCAAGCGGGAGAGCGTTTGCTGCATGAAGCCACCATGGTCACCTTGTAAGATGCGATGAGACCTTTCCACACCAAGCAAACAGGAAATGGAATTTCAAAAATTCCTGGGGCTTTAAATGGGGAGGGACAGATGGTTGTTTACCTGACTGCAGGGCAACGGCGTTCAAACTGCTGACAAGAGCAGTCAGGATGGGCTTTGTGGGACACCTCCTGGAGGCCAATTAAAGCAATAAAATCAAGTGCGGTGTCTACACTGGCACTTTATCGACAAAACTTTTGCACAAAAAGCCTTATGTCGCTCATCGGGGTGGTTTTATTTTTTGTCACCAAAACAGGGCATTTTTGCTGCCAAAAGTCGCATTGTAGTGTGTATGCATCCACTGTTTTGATGACAAAAGCTGCCTTTTGTCAACAAAAAGTGACAAAGTGTCCTGTGGCACCTTATAGACTAACAGACGTATTGGAGCATAAGCTTTTGTGGGTGAATACCCACTTCGTCGGATGCAACCCTCTGATTTTTGTCAACAAAACTATAAGGCCTAAGGCCCAGATCTTGAAAGGTATTTAGGTGACTAAGTCCCATTGATTGATTGAAATCAATAGGAGTTAGGCACCTAAATACCTTTAGGGATCTGGACCTAAGGGACTTGGCCAAGGTCACACAGGAAGTCTGTGGCAGAATAGGGAATTGAACTCTGATTTCTTGAATCCCAGGCTAGATATTACCCCCAAAGTTGGTAGGTTAGGCCTTGGGCTGAGGTACAAGAGGAATGGATTTAAGGTGCAGGAGGGCAAATTCAGATTCAGTAGTCTCTCTGCACTGGCTTGTTAGAATAATTGGACCCTCCTCTCTATCTATCTCTTGTCTCACTCCTTTTTAAATTTTCAATTATCATGTCTTCTCGCAGAAGGAGAGGAGATGGAGCAGGGGGAAGAGAAAGAAAAGACCAAAAGAGAGAGAAAAAATAGAAGGAAATACAAAAACATGGGAAAGAAATAGAATGAAGGAAGAAGTGTAAATTGAATTCCAAAACAGCAATCTCAGATGTGAAGAGTCTTATCTCTGAGGCACAGCAAGGATAATCTTATCTAGTAGCATCACAGGAAATGAACTCTAGTCCCCTAGCACAGATTGAGCCATGTCATGTGATAATGAATCTACAGGAAGTTTCAGTGTTTGCTGTTGCATGTTGAGGGGCTTTCTATATAGATGACATTTTCTGCTACCAGTACAGGAGCCAGGAAAGAAATAATAGAAGTGTTGTTCCAACTTTTACTTTTACTTCCTTCAGACTATAAAGGTGGAACACTCGATCTGGGGACCAAGGCAGCAGCAGTGAGGTTCATGAGAATAGCAACATAAGCCTCCAAGGTCCATGGGGATGGAGATGCATGGTCTTGAGCTCAGGTCCCTGGGAATGTGTTCTTGAACTAAGTGCATAGGAATGGGGTACAGGGCTACATAGGGCTCTTGAGGATGTGTGGCTTTCGTACATGGGAGCCTTAGTGCACTTCTGATTGGGCGGGAGGGCACTAGAAATGGGAGGCATTCTCAATCCAGATTCTGTGGAAACAATGTTGCAGGGCCTTGATCCAGGATCCATAGAATGGGGGTGTAGGCTTAATTTGGGGTTCCTAGGAACTAGGGTGCCATGCCTCCATGCATGTGTTTATAGAGAGCAGTGGTGGGAGGGAAGTCACTGAGTGTGCTAGCAGGCCCCTGAGTTTATTCCTCCCCAGGCTGAAAATCGCTGACATTTTTCTGACATGTTTTCTTTATGAATGGGCAGTTCTGCTGAACTCTGTCTTAATTTTTCTTGAGCTTCCTCCAGAGCTGAGCACAAAGTTTATCTTTTCCTTTGGTAAAGCATGTGTATCGTACTGCAATCTTCTTCCAGGCTGTAATTAGGGTTGGGACAAATGAGGTCAGGAAGAATTTCGGCTCGGGGTGCTGAGAGAATGGTATGCAAACTCCACAACCCGTGGAACCACATTCATGTGCTGCAGACGTTTCATAACATTCTAAACATTCCCACGACTCACGTGGGCTATTTGAAACTGCATATCAAAAATGGAATTAGAAAAGACTTTTAGATTTAACCCTCAAGATTTTATCCTACCAAAGGTGTGGCCATCCTTAGTTCCTCACCCTGCCTTTACTCTGTGATAGGTAACTGGCTCTCTTCTGAGTAGAGTGCTGGGTGAATAACTGATTTTTCCATTTACAGTCTATTCTGAAAAATTGAAAAAAAACTATTGGTTCAGGTCAAACTGACACTGGAATTTTTTTGAATTTTCAGCCAATTGAAAAAGTTGAAAAACTTTTGTTTTACCTCAAAGGGCTAGAGTGACAAAAGTAGAGTCAGAGACTGACAGCCCAGCAGTTAGGGAACTCAGCAGGTCACCTATCCCTGCTCTGGAGCAGGTACTTGCACCCACATCTCCCAGCTGAGTGTCATAACCAGTGGCATACAGAGTCTTTCTCTTGCCCAGAGAGTATGCATGTATCTCAAATAAAGTAGAACAGTTTCAACAGAAAAGACAGAGAGGCCAACACCAGCCTACCCTGTAGCCTGAGAATTAGGGCACTCAGCTAGTAGAGGGAAGGCCTGGATTCAAGTCACTTCTCTAAAGTAGGAACTCAAACCTGGGTCTCACGCCTCAGAGGTGAGTGCCCTAATCACCTTACCATTGCCTTTGTTGAGTGGCACCTCAATCCTCTTGTGAATCTAGCCCAAAAAATCAAAATGTTTCATTCTGACAATGTTGAAATAAACCGTCTGACATTTCTGAAATATATTTCTTTTTTGGTTTTGTCTGCGAAAGAATCAATGTGAATTCGTGAAATGGTTTGGTTGATACATTATTCGTAAAAAAAAGTCTCCTGAAAATTTTTGCTCACCCTACTTCTGAGCTGACTTCTCACAACTCCTCAACTCTCACCCAAGAGTGCCCTAGCTCTTCATCTTCTTCCTCTTCCATGTCTCCATCATATCAATTCACGACCTGATCGTCCGGTTGGTTGAAAAATGGAAGCATGGACCAGAGAAACGGAGGTTTTCCAGCAACTGGTGTCACATCTGGAAGATATGCTGGGGAATTGGGTAGGCTTCAGTAGGGAGGCAAGTCACATGGGGAATGCATGCTGGAGGTCAGAAGTGCTTTCTAGCACTAGGTGGGCTGCAGTTTTCCAGAAGATTGGCAAAGGCAATGGGAGGCTGGTTTTCATGAGCAGCAAGCATTTCTGACAGTCTGGAAATTGGGTGGCCTCCCCAACTATGAGCAAGCTTCCTAGTCTGGCGGCCTCCTCTCTCAGCCTCCCAGTCTCTTGAAAAGAACCTGTACCCATTGTCAGCCACTTGGAAGCTGCCATGGGAATTCCCAAATGGCTCTTTAATCCAGCTTTCTGTTGCCTTTGTGCAAGAGTTGCAGAAAGGGGATGCACTGGAGCCAAATGACTGGCCCTGAATAGCAGAGGCAGTGTGGTCTAGTGGCTTAGACATTTGAGTGGTTCTTGGGAGGTGGGGGGTTTATTCCCATCTCTGCTGCTGATATTCTGTGTGTCCTCAGGCAAGTCAATACCCCTCTTTGTGCCCCTGTTTCTCTTCCCACCCCATAGGTCTACTTAGACTGAAGTGAATAAGAGGGAAAGAATGTTTAGGTAGAGAATCAACAATCAGTGTTGTCCAGATTCACTGTAACAAGGGTGTGTATTACTTTCCTGAATTTATAGCAAAGCCCTCACGTATGTTTGAGGATATTTTCCCCCAAGCTCAGTGAGAAACTTCTGGGTAGTGAGGTAGCAGGTGAACTGAGAGGAAAAAGCAGCCTTTTAAATTTCCTATTGTGAGCAGGGGTGTCCCAGGGTTGACAGACTCAGTGGAAAGGACAAAGGAGAAATGAACAGTGGAGACAGAATCCCCTACAAGTTGATTCTCTGGCTCAGAGACAGTGTGTGTGTGAGAGAGAAGCTGCAAAGAGACAAGGAGTAAATGGGAGAGGAAACCCCAGTATCCTTTGAGTTTAGAACTGAGGCACATTGGCAGGGACTGGTGTGTGTGCAGGCAAGGTTTGCACTGCTTCTGCATTACTGTAACTGCTCTGGGCATAAGCAGAGGTCATCTGTCTGCGATGCTGTCAAGCCAGTGCCTTTCACCAGCATTTAGGTGAACTTATAAAATGTTAAAGGCAAAGAAAGAAAAGAACACAGGGCAAAGGGGCTGAGTGCAGAGAGTTTATTTGCTCTGCATTTCTCTGCATAAACTCAGTGACTCTAATGGGTGTAGTGCGGAAAATTATCCTTGGGTAGCTGGAGGATGCTGAGATGGAAAAGTACTCTCTGATCTGTCCCTAGACACTGGGGAGTGGCCAGAAGGAGGTGGGGGAGGAAGTGGCTGGAGAATGTGAATGTGGAAAAATACTTGACTCTGCCACGTTCCAAATGGAAGCGGTGGTCTGTGGCTGGCCCAGATGGCCTTGGGCATTCCCCATGTTTTCCAGAGAGGTCCAGATCAATCCATGTTTAATTACTCAACTAAATATGCCAAGTCCAAACATTAGCATAGTGGGCAAACCCTGCCCTTCTCTGCCATGACCAGAAAGTGCCTTCTTCTAGCCATCCCGCTCAGCACAGGCAACTGGTTTTTGGCACACCAGCTCCATGAAGGCTTGCTACTTTCTGCTACACAGTAGGGATTTAGAGGTAAGGCTGGGTGTATCAATGGATCTACTGCTGAGTAGATTCATAGATTATAAGGCCAGAACAGACCACTGACATCATCTAGTCTGACCTCCTATATAACATGGGCCATAAGACTTCCCTGAATTAATTCCTGTTTGAACTTGGGGATACCATTTAGGAAAACACCCAATCTTGATTTTAAAATCTCCAGTGATGGAGAATCCACCACAACACTTGGGAAATTGTCCCAATGTTTAATCACCCTCTCTTTGAAAAATGTACGCCTTATTTCGAGTCTGAATTTGTCTAGCTTCAACTTCCAGCCATTGGATTGTGTTATAGCTTTCTCTGCTACTGTGAAGAGCCCTCCATTATTAAATTTCTGTTTCCCATGTAGGCACTTATACACTGTAATCAAGTCACCCCTTAATCTTCTCTTTGATAAACTAAATAGATTTTGATGCTGGAGGCTATCACTAGAAGGTACATTTTCCAATCATTCTCATAGCTCTTCTCTGAACCTTCTCCAATTTTTCAAAATCCTTCTTGAATCGTGGACATCAGAACTGGACACTGTATTCCAGTAGTGGTCACACCAGTGTCAAATACAGAGGTAAAATAACCTTTCTACTCTTCATAGAATCATAGATCATAGAATATCAGGGTTGGAAGGGACCTCAGGAGGTCATCTAGTCCAACCCCCTGCTCAAAGCAGGACGTAATCCCAACTAACTCATCCCAGCCAGGGCTTTGTCAAGCCTGACCTTAAAAACCTCTAAGGAAGGAGATTCCACCACCTCCCTAGGTAACCCATTCCAGTGCTTCACCACCCTCCTAGTGAAATAGTGTTTCCTAATATCCAACCTAGACCTTCTCTTCTGCAGACTAAACAATCCCCTACTTATACAGCCCAAAATGCCGTTAGCCTTCTTGGCAACAAGGGCACACTGTTGACTCATATCCAGCTTCTCGTCCACCATAACCCCTAGGTCCTTTTCTGCAGAACTGCTGCCTAGCCACTTGGTCCCTAGTCTGTAACAGTGAATGGGATTCTTCCATCCTAAGTGCAGGACTCTGCACTTGTCCTTGTTGAACCTCATCAGGTTTCTTTTGGCCCAATCCTCTAATTTGTCTAGGTCCCTCTGTATCCTATCCTACCCTCCAGCATATCTACCACGCCTCCCAGTTTAGTGTCATCTGCAAATTTGCTGAGAGTGCAGTCCACGCCATCCTCCAGATCATTAATGAAGATATTGAACAAAACTGGCCCCAGGACCGACCCTTGGGGCACTCCGCTTGAAACCGGCTGCCAACTAGACATGGAGCCGTTGATCACTACCCGTTGAGCCTGACGATCTAGCCAGCTTTCTATCCACCTTATAGTCCATTCATCCAGCCCATACTTCTTTAACTTGCCGGCAAGAATACTGTGGGAGACCGTATCAAAAGCTTTGCTAAAGTCAAGGAATAACACATCCACTGCTTTCCCCTCATCCACAGACCCAGTTATCTCCTCATAGAAGGCAATTAGGTTAGTCAGGCATGACTTGCCCTTGGTGAATCCATGCTGACTGTTCCTGATCACTTTCCTCTCCTCTAAGTGCTTCAGAATTGATTCCTTGAGGACCTGCTCCATGATTTTTCCAGGGACTGAGGTGAGGCTGACTGGCCTGTAGTTCCCCGGATCCTCCTTCTTCCCTTTTTTAAAGATGGGCACTACATTAGCCTTTTTCCAGTCATCCGGGACCTCCCCCGATCGCCATGAGTTTTCAAAGATAATGGCCAATGGCTCTGCAATCACATCCGCCAACTCCTTTAGCACCCTCGGATGCAGCGCATCCGGCCCCATGGACTTGTGCTCGTCCAGTTTTTCTAAATAGTCCCGAACCACTTCTTTCTCCACAGAGGGCTGGTCACCTTCTCCCCATACTGTGCTGCCCAGTGCAGCAGTCTGGGAGCTGACCTTGTTCGTGAAGACAGAGGCAAAAAAAGCATTGAGTACATTAGCTTTTTCCACATCCTCGGTCACTAGGTTGCCTCCCTCATTCAGTAAGGGGCCCACACTTTCCTTGACTTTCTTCTTGTTGCTAACATACCTGAAGAAACCCTTCTTGTTACTCTTAACATCTCTTGCTAGCTGCAACTCCAAGTGTGATTTGGCCTTCCTGATTTCACTCCTGCATGCCTGAGCAATATTTTTATACTCCTCCCTGGTCATTTGTCCAATCTTCCACTTCTTGTAAGCTTCTTTTTTGCGTTTAAGATCAGCAAGGATTTCACTGTTTAGCCAAGCTGGTCGCCTGCCATATTTACTATTCTTTCTACACATCGGGATGGTTTGTTCCTGCAACCTCAATAAGGATTCTTTAAAATACAGCCAGCTCTCCTGGACTCCTTTCCCCCTCATGTTATTCTCCCAGGGGATCCTGCCCATCAGTTCCCTGAGGGAGTCAAAGTCTGCTTTTCTGAAGTCCAGGGTCCGTATTCTGCTGCTTTCCTTTCTTCCTTGTGTCAGGATCCTGAACTCGACCATCTCATGGTCACTGCCTCCCAGGTTCCCATCCACTTTTGCTTCCCCTACTAATTCTTCCCGGTTTGTGAGCAGCAGGTCTAGAAGAGCTCTGCCCCTAGTTGGTTCCTCCAGCACTTGCACCAGGAAATTGTCCCCTACACTTTCCAAAAACTTCCTGGATTGTCTGTGCACCGCTGTATTGCTCTCCCAGCAGATATCAGGGTGATTAAAGTCTCCCATGAGAACCAGGGCCTGCGATCTAGTAACTTGTGCTAGTTGCCGGAAGAAAGCCTCGTCCACCTCATCCCCCTGGTCTGGTGGTCTATAGCAGACTCCCACCACGACATCACCCTTGTTGTTCACACTTCTAAACTTAATCCAGAGACTCTCAGGTTTTTCTGCAGTTTCATACCGGAGCTCTGAGCAGTCATACTCCTCTCTTACATACAATGCAACTCCCCCACCTTTTCTGCCCTGCCTGTCCTTCCTGAACAGTTTATATCCATCCATGACAGTACTCCAGTCATGTGAGTTATCCCACCAAGTCTCTGTTATTCCAATGACATCATAGTTCCTTGACTGTGCCAGGACTTCCAGTTCTCCCTGCTTGTTTCCCAGGCTTCTCTTACTCGAGATTCCCTGTTTATGCATCCCAGGATCACATTAGCCCTTTTGGTCACAGCATTGCACTAAGAGCTCATGTTCAGCTGATTATCCACCATGACTCCCTAGGCTTTTTCAGGTTCACCAGTCATTCCTAATGCACAGAAGGTCCACAAAGCTAGATGCTGTTTTAGCCTTGTAGCTGTTACACTGCCTCTGCTTGCCTTATGGGAGAGATTTTTCCCGCCAGCCCTTAGCAATTCCCCTGATCACTGTACAGAAGCTTTAACTAGAGCTGGATGCATTTTTTTATGAAAATAGTTTTTTTTGCTGAAAAATGCTTATTTTGGGTGATGGAAACTATTCATGAAATTGGGTCGATTCTGGCAATTAGTTTTGGTCAAAAAAATTTCAAAGTGTCCCAATTTTTCATTTTGGAAAGATTTTTTTTATATTTTGAATGTCCCTAAATCTTACCCCCCCCCCAAAATTAAATTAAATTAAAAACCTCAAGACCAGAGAGAAACATTTTATTTAACCTGAAATGAAATTTTTGTGACTTTTTCATTTCACTGAGAAATTCAAAAACTTTTCATTTTAGTTTGATCCGATATGGGGTTTTTTCCAGTTCACCCACCAAACCAAAAAATCAGTTATTTTCCCAGCTCTCGTTTCAACATCTGACTATCACTTCTCAAATGAAATCCTTTAGGCAAAATGTTGTTAGCTTAGTCTCAGCCCAAAGGGGAATTCCAAAGGGAAGGCTTTTTTATTTATTTATTTTTTAAATTTGAGTTAAACAGGTTAAGCCACTGTTGTGTAATGCAAGTATGAAAAATTTACACTTTGCCCATTTTAAATATGCCGTTGGATTTACCATGCCTCTTTTACTCTTATATACAATGAAGTGTGCAGGTATATTTTATCCTAACAGATGAGTAATTATTGTCTAATTAGCTAGGATATCTATAGGATGCCTATCATCATGTGATCTACACTCCAGTCACAATTTCATTGAGAACTTCTTTCTTTGTCTCCTGGTGATGTCAGTGTTTTGTTATTGTTGGGTGTTTGCATCTAAAGGCAGAAGGACATCATTCCTTGGGAAGCCTGTATCAAGGAGGTAGATTTTACACTTGGATATGAACACAGTGGAAAAAAAGAGCTAAATGCTTTGCACAGTGAGAGAGAGAGAGAGGAAAGACAGAGATAGATCAATTTAGAATTTTTTAGATTTTAAACTCTCTGAGGCAACAATGGTCTCTTTCTATGTGTTTGTACAGTGCCTCACACAATGAAGCCCTGAACCTGATCAGGTACTATTGTAATACAAATTATTATTAATAATACTAATAATAATTTTCACAGCCAGGATCCTGCCTTTGTCACTCCCCTAGCCCCAGCACTCAAAGATCTAAATATATGTCTCTCTTCAGTGACACAGTCCTTTTGGAGTATTGCCATTTTGATGAGTTCTCCTAGACAATCAGCCCAGCTCTGAGGTATCTGTCTGTCACAGTCAGCACGATTTAATTTTCAAGGATTTAATTATTAATTAATTTCAATTTAACTATTTTTAACGTTGAAAATTTAAACAAACCTGTGCATGAAAAAGCTGTTTGCAAACAGTGCTTGCTAACCGTCTCAGCTACAACTGTTGGTATCTGACAGACACAGTGCTAGGGCTAGATTGTGCCTTTAAGACAGTGGTTCCCAAACTGGGGTTTGTGAACCCCTGGGGGGTTCAAGAAATGTTACAGGGGGTTCTCAGGAAAAAAATCCCTAATGGCAGACAGAGCTGTCCCTAAGGACTCTGGGCAGCATGGGGTCAGCAGCCCCGAGCCCCCTGGACTTCCAAGAGCTAAGCAGATCAAAGCAAGCCTATCTATCATACTGAGGAGATTTAAACTTCAAGACTCCTTATAAGAAATGGAAAGGGAGGTGGATATTTTTTTGCTGTTTTTAAAATTAAATAGGCAGCTAGTATTGTTTTTAAAATTATTATGAAGAACAAGTTTAAGCTTTGTTGTAACGTGCGTTGTTTGCCTGGACTGCTCAAGACCTGAATGCTTGTGTAGGAGGAACTCTTTGAGTTGGCTTTTTAAATACCTTCATGCTGTTTCACATCCGATACTCCTTGATGAAACATAGGAGCCTTATCTTATAACAGGCTTATTCAAAGTGATACAAGCTACGAAAGTGAGATCTTGGAAGAGTGTTGCTGTTTTCATAATGTAATAAAAATACTGTAATGATTAATAATAATAAATAGTGTGTAATAAGCATGTCCTAAAAACAAATTTTATATTTCCAAGATCACTGCTTTTATAATTTATACTCAGGTAAAGGAAAAAATCCCTGGAAATATTCATTTTTAGGAGGGGGTTCGCGAGACTTGACATTTTAGTGAAAGGGGTTTCACAGGTTGTTAAAGTTTGGGAACCACTGCTTTAAGGGTATGTCTATGCTTGCAGAGGCATGTCGAGTAGACACTGCATGCCCAGCTCCCATGGGTATAAATAGCAATGTAGACAGTGAGGCATTTCTTAGGTGAGTAGAGTACAGAAGCCTACAGTAAATACCATGCCTGGCTGTCTACATGCCCAAGCAGTGCCTCCCCTGGCTACTCTGATGTTTTTATCAATGTAGTGTCCTGCTGCCAGAGCCTTTCCCCACTTCCTCCCCGCTGCCAGAGCCTTTCACTGCCATGTGTAACTACTCACAACAGGGTGAATGCATCCTGCTTTTCACTGCAGCATATAGCTACATGTACCCTACGTACTGCGTTTTACCCTGTATAAAGCCAATGCAGACAAGACCTAAGGCGCAGCCTTTAGTGCACAACCACTGCTTGCCTCTCCCCATGACCCTGTGCACTCACTATCTGGAGCCCATTCTATAAAAATCCCAGGCGTGCAGCATTTGGCAGCAAAGTTGTGTTCTAGGGCATTGTTTCATACGGTACCGCATGAAGAATTACTGGTTAAATTGGAAAGGATGGGGATCGAAATGAAATTCCGGAGGTGGATAAAGAACTGATTAAAGGGGAGACTGCAGCGGGTCGTACTGAAAGGGGATCTGTTGGGTTGGAGGGAGGTTACAAGTGGAGTTCCTCAGGGTTCGGTGTTGGGTCCGATGTTATTCAATCTATTTATCGCTGACCTCGGGACCAAAAGTAGGAGTGGGCTGATAAAGTTTGCGGATGACACGAAGTTGGGAGGTATTGCGAATTCGGAGAAGGATCGGGATATCCTCCAGGGAGATTTGGATGACCTTGTAAACTGGAGTATTAGTAATAGGATGAAATTTAATAGTGAGAAGTGTAAGGTTATGCATTTAGGGATGACTAACAAGAATTATAGTTATAAGCTGGGGACGCACCAGTTGGAAGTAACGGATGAGGAGAAGGACCTCGGAGTCCTGATCGATCGCAGGATGACTATGAGTCGGCAATGTGATGTGGCCGTTAAAAAGGCTAATGCGGTCTTGGGATGCATTAGGCGAGGTATTTCTAGTAGAGATAAGGAGGTGCTAGTCCCGTTATACAAGGCGCTGGTGACACCTCATTTGGAGTACTGTGTGCAGTTCTGGGCTCCCATGTTTAAGAAGGATGAATTTAAACTGGAAAGGGTACCAAGAAGGGCCACTAGGATGATCCGAGGAATGGAAAGGCTGTCGTATGAAAGGAGACTTGAGGAGCTCGGTTTGTTTTCCTTAAGCAAAAGAAGGTTGAGGGGAGATATGATTGCTCTCTTTAAATATATCAGAGGGATCAATATCAGGGAGGGAGAGGAATTATTTCAGCTCAGTGCTAATGTGGATAGAAGAACAAATGGATATAAATTGGCAGTTGGGAAGTTTAGGCTTGAAATTAGGCGAAGGTTTCTAACCGTCAGAGGAGTGAAATACTGGAACGGCCTGCCGAGGGAAATAGTGGGGGCGAAAGACCTCTCTGGCTTTAAGATTAAGCTTGATAAGTTTATGGAGGGAATGGTTTGATAGGATAACTTGATTTACACAATAGGTCAATAATGTGCCACTGCTGGTAGTTAGTACCGATGGTAAATGTTGGGATATTGAAAGTCTTTTTCCTAAGTGTCTGGATGGAGAATCTTGCCCGCATGCCCGGGGTTCAGCTGATCGCCATATTTGGGGTCGGGAAGGAATTTTCCTCCAGGGTAGATTGGCAGAGGCCCTGGAGGTTTTTCGCCTTCCTCCGCAGCATGGGGCAGGGGTCGCTTGCTAGAGGATTATCTGCTGCTTGAAGTCGTTAAATCATGATTTGGGGACTTCACCAGCTGAGTCAAGGGTGAGAGGTATTTCAGGAGTGGGTGGGTCAACTCTTGTGGCCTGCATCATGCAGGAGGTCAGACTAGATGATCATAATGGTCCCTTCTGATCTTAAGTTCTATGATTCTATGATTCTATGATTCCAGATACTGCCCCTATGGCCCAGAGAGCAAAGAAAGGAAGCCGTCTCCGAAGCCGCTACTGCAACCTCATGATTGCTGCAGCTTACCATGCCTGCTGCATCCTTCTCTATGGGCGACAGTGGGGAGGAATGGCCTTAGTCTCTGCTGGGAAGTGATAACAGGGCAGCAGGGTGGTGCTCCAACTTCTGAAAAGCAAAATATTACTATTGTAATGAAGGTGGTGGAGAACGAGAGGTGGAGTGAGAAAAAGGAGAAAATCAGCCAAACAGACAGAAAGGAGGAGAGAGAGAAGGAAGGAAAATGAGAGGGGGAGAACGGAGAGCAAGACAACTAGTGGAGGGAAGGAGCTGAAGAAAAAGAAGAAAGAAAACAAGCATTAGCAGACACATATTGGGGAGTATTAGTATCTTTTAACCCTATCATTTCTGCAGTGGTTTTCTTGCATTTTCCCTGGCAGCAGTCCTGTACATTTGTCAGTTTAATATATATATGGAGATATTCCTATCTCATAGAACTGGAAGGGATCCCAAAGGGTCATTGAGTCTAGCCCCCTGCCTTCCCTAGCAGGACCAAGTACTGATTTTGCCCCAGATCCCTAAGTGGCCCCCTCAAGGATTAAACTCACAATGCTGGGTTTAGCAGGCCAATGCTCAAACCACTGAGCTATCCCTCCCCCCAACCAGTTATGGTGGAATAGCTCAGGTGATGGGACTCCAGTCAAGTTAGTCTGTATAATTATCTGCAGGCATGGAACTGGGTTAATGGGGCATTTATTTTAAAAGAGAAATGATAAAACTATGGAAGATGGCCTCTTATTCCCTAAATTTCAAGCTGTGCGTTAGTTGTTTTCCTGATGTCATCTGTTGTTGGAGATGAGACACAGAATTTCACATGCAGAGACAGCAGGAGTAATGGGTTTTACTAATTGTGATGGGTTGGATCACAGAAACCCCCTTGGGAACTGCCAACTGATGTGCCAAGACTGCTTCTGCCTCTGCTTTCCTTCCCTGGCAGCTTAGGACTTCAGTGCCCTGCCTAGTTTGAGCCAGACCCGCTAGCCTGCTGCAGACCCAGACCCAGGGTCTGAACCACGTCCCCTAACAGCTGTAGGCTTAACTGAAAGCAACTTACAGAAGTGTTCCCGTCTTTAACACTCAGATGCCCAACTCCCAATGGGGTCCAATCCCCAAATAAATCCATTTTACCCTGTGTAAAGCTTATACACGGTAAACTCATAAATTGTTTGCCCTCTATAACACTGATAGAGAGATATGCACAGCTGTTTGCCCCCCTAGGTATTAATACATACTCTGGGTTAATTAATAAGTAAAAAGTGATGTTATTAAATATAGAAAGTAGGATTTAAGTGGTTCCAAGTAGTAACAGACAGAACAAAGTGAATTACCAAGCAAAATAAAATAGAACACTCAAGTCTATGTCTAAGAACCTGAATACAGATAAATACCTCACCCAGTAAGCTTCCTTTTACACACTAGTCTCTTCTAGTCTGGGTCCAGCAATCACTCACACCCCCTGTAGTTTCTGTCCTTTGTTCCAGTTCCTTTCAGGTATCCTTGGTGGTGGAGAGGCTATCTCTTTAGCCAGCTGAAGACAAAATGGAGGGGTGTCCCAGTGGTTTAAATAGACTTTCTCTTGTGGGTGGAGACCCCCTTCCTCTCTCCTATGCAAAGTCCAGCTCCAAGATGGAGTTTTGGAGTCACCTGGGCAAGTCACGTGTCCATGCATGACTCAGTTTTTACTAGCCAAGCCACATTCCTGGGAAGACTCAGATGTGGATTGACATCTTCAAGTTCATTGTTGGCTTAAGTGGTTTTTGATTGGGCACTTAATTTGCACTTTTCTCAAGAAGCTGACCAAATGCTCTACTAGGCTAGTTAAAAGCAAGCCAGTACATAGCCAATGTTCATAACTTCAAATACAAAAATGATACACGCATACAAATAGGATGAATACATTCAGTAGATCATAACCTTTACATAGATATGTTACATGGCATATGTAGCCTAAAACATATTCCAGTTATGTCACATATACATTCATAAGCATATTCCATAAAGCCTTGTGGGGGGCACCGTCACACTAATGTCCTGTAATTTTACCAATCTGGTATGGAGGGGCCAACTTAAGAGTGAGCAGGAGTTCAGTCTCCCGCCTCCCTGCCCACTTAAGGAATTGGACTGAGAACCGTATAGTCCATTGATATAGTCATCAGATGAGAACAACTCTCAGACAAAAGAGATTGAGGGTCAGATTAGAGCCAGTCCAGTCAGTAATCCACCCTGAGTCGCCCTCTCCTTCCTACTATCTGAGCTTTGCTAAGAAGCAGGGCCGGCTCTAGCATTTTTGCCGCCCCAAGCAGGAAAAAAAAAAAAAAAAAAGCCGCGATCGGAGGCAGCTCTACCGCTGCTTCATTCTACAGCAGCAATTCGGTGGCAGGTCCTTCGCTCCGAGAGGGAGTGACAGCCCCACCGCCGAATTGCCGCCGAACGGCCGGACCTGCCGCCCCTTTCTTCATTGGCTGCCCCAGGCACCTGCTTGCTACGCTGGTGCCTGGAGCTGGCCCTGCTAAGAAGTCTGGTGTTCTGAAAGCATCGAATATAATACCTGAGCTACTTGCAAACTTATTCAAGTGAACATAAAAAGATCACTGTATCAGTCTGTCTCTCTTTCTCTTCTTCACCTATTCATAGTCTTATTTCTGGCACATCATCTCTAATTTCTCCTTCACCTTCCTTTGTTTGTGATCATTACTCATTAAGTTATGTCTTAATTCAGGGCTGGATCCTGCAGACACATGCAGTACCACTGGGCATAGTACTTACCACTGTGCCCAGTCGTAAGCACTACACCAGTAGCAAGTATCTGCAGGATCAGGACTTTGGGCACGAGTCACGATTTCCCTGCACTTTGTGTAGTCCTTTACACCGTAGAAACAGGGGTTAATAAGCTACCAAATCTAAATGGCAGTGTTTTATACTCACTGTGCACTGGTGTAAATAATGGCAAAAAATGTAGGTCAGAGAATCAGGCCCTCTGTCTTTTCCTGGATTGTTAGCTCATGTATGCAATTTCATACATAATATATTAATAATAATACTTTATTTTTATATTAACCTCCTCTCAGGTTTTATCCTGGGATTGTCCCTTCTCCGGATATTCAGTTTTTAACCCTGGATGAAATTGATGTAATCCTCCACAGACACAGTACAGACACAGTTAATTTCAGATTTGTTCCTATATATTTCCTGACATAGTATTAGAATCATAGAATCATAGGGTTAGAAGGGACCACAAGGGTCATCTAGTCTATCCCCCTGCCAAGATCATGATTTGTTGTGTCTAAACCAGGGGTCTCAAACTCAAATGACCTCGAGGGCCACATGAGGACTAGTACATTGGGCCGAGGGCCGCATTTACTGACACCTCCCCCCCCGCCCTCGGCCCCGCCCCCACTCCACCCCATCCATGAGGCCCCACCCCTGCCCCGCCTCTTCCCACCCCTTCCCTGCCCCCATTCCAACCCTTTCCCCGAAATCCCCACCCCAACTGTGCCCCCTCCCTGCCCCCAGGGGGCACAGGAGGGGTGTGGGGTGCGGTGGGGGCTCAGAGCAGGGGGTCGGGTGCAGCAGGGGGCTCAGGGCAGGGGTGTGGCATGTGATCAGGGCAGGGGGTGCAGGGTGCAGCAGGGGGCTCAGGGCAGGGTGTCGGGGTGTGGGGTGTGTCGGGGCACAGGGCAGGGTGTCAGGGTGCGGGGTGTGGAGAGGGTTCAGGACAGGGGGTCGGGGTGCGGCAGGGGACTCAGCGCAGGGGGTCGGGTGCAGCAGGGGGCTCAGGGCAGGGGTGTGGCGTGTGATCAGGGCAGGGGGCTCAGAGCAGGGGGCTCAGAGCGTGTGATCAGGGCAGGGGGCTCAGAGCCAGGAATGGGGAACTGTGGCCAATGGGAGCTGCTGGGGGCGGTGCCTGAAGCAACAGCCACACACACCCCTGCACCCCTCCTCCCCCAGGTTCCAGCTGCTTCCTGGTGCGGTGCCGCGGCAGGGCAGGCAAGCAGGGAGCCTGCCCTGCCCCCGGTGCTGGTCGGCCAGGTAAACGTGGGGGGGCCGGGAGGAGCTCGCGGGCCGCATGCGATAGCCCTGCGGGCCTCATGCGGCCCACGGGCCGCGTGTTTGAGACCCCTGGTCTAAACCATCCAAGATAGATGGCTATGCAGCCTCCTTTTGAAAACCTCCAGTGAAGCAGCTTCCACAACCTCCCTAGGCAGTCTGTTCCATTTTCCTACTGTTCTTACAGTTAGGAAGTTTTTCCTGAGATTTAATCTAAATTAGTTTGTTAGGGACTAACTACTGTCATTATTAGCTGGCTTTCAGCCAGATCTAGCCGCTCCTTTGTATAACAGCTCCCTGATTTACTTAATAAGTGGCTAAATTACAGTTGATGTTTTCAATAACTGCCCGTGTGGGATTATGTTGTTCTGTTAGTTTGCAATTAAACTTTATTTTGTAGCACACTTTCATAGTGTACAGAGTTAAACAGTTCATTAACAGCCACAGAACTTCAATAAGGCAGAAAATATGATTCCTGTAAAAATGATAATGGAGCAGTAGAGTCAAAAATACATACATTAAATAAATAAAACAAATAAACCACTCCAAAGTCAGGAGATCTGCAATTGCCATTGCAACATCAGTTTTGAAGGGATGTAATGGCTGGAGGGAGAGAGAGAGAAAAAATTCTTGTAATTTCTGGTTTTAATACTTGGCCAGAGGTTAGAGTCTATGATGAAAATAGACAGATAGACTGACTGTCAGGTTTTTTATAAAACTTCAAAAGAAATTCTCCAATTTATACAAGATCCAGTGGAAATATATATTTCAAACAAATGTTTGTCACACTTCATAACACTTTGCTAGTATAAGGGAACCTGATAATGACAAGAAACAATGTGAAATTGCCTAGTCTCCTTCTTCCAGATGTGCGACACACACAAACTCAGCAAGCAGCATAAATAGTGCATCAGATTCAGGCACCACATCTTCATCTATACACCTTAAATAATTTCTCACCACGTACATTTCTGCTGCCATTTTTTCTCTCAGCTTCACTGTCATGCTGCCTTGCAAACCAGGGATGTCATTTCCCTTCCTTCATCTGCAAATGCCCTCTCACTCCTCCCACCTCACTTAGCAATTCTTTCTTTGTTTCTGCTTTCATTAATAATCCCCTCACATCTCTTGTCTGGAACTTGTTCTATGTCTTCCATGTGTCTCTCTTATTTCGACTGTAAACTCTTCTGGGCGGGCAACACTGCTTTATCTATATTTGTAAAGTGCTGTGCAAATTTACCATGCCACGCACATATTTTCCAATAACAATCAGCATAATCAGCATAACAAAGAGAAATTTCAGGTCAAAAGTTTTGGTGAAAGTTAGAAGGAGGCAAAAATAGGATATAGATCATTGAGGTTATGGACTCATAACAGTTCACACTTTCTTCTTATATAGTGCCTTTTATCTTAAGGTCTCCAGTTACCTGAGCTAGTAAAACCTAACAAATGAACAAATGAATTAACACATCATTTATTTGACTTACAGTTGAAACTGTCTAGAGGATTATGAAGTTAGGGAAGAGAAAAAAAGTGAGAGGTTATGGAGGTATGGAAGGAAAAATGATAGTGCTGGGGTCATAACATAATGAATCTATATGCTGCAGACACACAGCTGGAGGAGCCCCAGGCTGGCCCAAGCCGTCCCGGTCATGCCAGATGGCCCAAGTCCCGGGCCGGTCCCAGCTCCCAAATGGGAAACATCCCATGCCGTGCCTCCCCTCCCGAGACCCCGAGCCACCTGACGGGAAAAGCAAAATCTCTTCCCAAAGAACGCTGAACATTTTATATGCACCATGCAGGTTCCGGGTCTGCTGATGAGGCGGTATCTGCTAATCAGCTTCCTGGGCTCATCAGTAATCTCTCTCAAGTCCAGGGAGATTACCAATGAAGCCAGGAAGTTGAATAGCAGATACCACCTCCTCAGTCACCCCAGAAAGTGTGTGGTGCATAATAATAAGCAAAATCTTCCTCCGGCAGAAGCCCAGCACTCACAAACTGCCAAAACCTGCGTCCAGTGGCAGTGACTGCACCAAGGGAGGCTTAGCCTTCCCTGATCTATTATACCTGCCGCCTATGCATAAGAGCCTGGCTCTTTATATAGTAAAGATAAAACTGGATTTTATGGCCCAGTAAGTTTACAATTACATTGAATTAATCTAAAATAATTTAAACCAGAGTTAAACCAGATTAAGTATGTGCTGTAGGGGTTGCATAGGTTTAACTAAATTCATTTAAAATCAATCTTGTTAAAACTGGTGCATCTTTTCTGGTACAGACAAAGCATCTCGCTGTGTCTTTGTTCCCAGCTAGAAGTAATGTAGCCTGCAGAGCATTTTCACATCTTCCATCTAGATATGCTGTATGCTTCTGGCAGGATTCCAATGATGGTGATAATAGTATTTGGCATGTCTACAGTCCCTGCCAGGTAAAGAGTTCAGAACACTGGAATGAACTGAGCCTCACAACTCCTCTGTAAGGTAGGTGGGGGTTATTAGCCCCATTGTACAGGTGAGGAAACTGAGGCACAGAGAATTTAGGGCAAATGTTTTAAAAAGTGCCCACTAGTCTCTCTAAAGTTGGGCACCAAGATTAGTAGACACTTGAAAATGTAGACTTAAGCAACTTGTCCAAAGGTGCAGAGCAAGTCAATGTCAGAGCTAAAGATAGAAATGAGCCCCCTAGGTCACAGCTACCTGATGTAACTATGGGGCTGCCTTTCCTTTCGTGAGCCATTGGCCCTAACAGAATGACATGCAGCTCCCCGTGGACAGGGCTTGATAGCAGTTTGTGTTTTGCTTTTGGGGTGGCATGGTTACAACAGATTTTCTTATTCACTCTCTGCTTCTTTACCTGACTTTATGGAGTTATCCTGGTCACATATGCTCCTTACAACTGCTGCGTGTTGCCATGGACACTGAGCACAACCCTGAGCAGCTTGTTTGAGAGCTCACCCCTTGCTGCAGTCAGTTATATCAGTGAACATCATTCCAAGCAGCATCTTGAAGTCAATTAAAGTAAGTGGAACATGGACATCATCCATCAGTAGGTAGCTCATGGGCAGAATTCAGCTCCTCCATCCACAGCAGTGTCATGCTCTTGGCAGCAGGGGCGGCTCCAGGCACCAGCGCACCAAGCACATGCCTGGGGCGGGAAGCCGCGGGGGGCGCCCTGTCGGTCCCTGCGAGGGCGGTAGTCAGGCAGCCTTCGGCGGCATGCCTGTGGGAGGTCCACCGGTCCTGCGGTTTCGGCGGCAATTCGGCGGCGGGTACGCCGAATCCGCATTACCAGCAGACCTCCCGCAGGCACACCACTGAAGGCTGCCTGACTGCCGTGCTTGGGGCGGCAAAATACATAGAGCCGCCCCTGCTTGGCAGTTTTTCTAATGATTGACCTAAGAGTGAGCAAGGTGAGGGTGAGTGATACTAATTCACACTTTTTCCCAGAGAGAGGGCCAAATCCTGATCGGTGCTGAGAACTTGCAGCTCCATTGGAAATCAGCAAGAGAGGAAGGTGCTCAGTGTTTCTCAGGATTTGGTCTGGGGTGTCAGCTATTACAGTAAGTCTGTTGCATGCTCTCCTATCAGTATTCACTGCCAGAGTAAATTGTTCCTATCTGGTGACTCCAGGTTTATCCAGACTGGCAAATGGCTTTAATTTGGGTCTGTGCAGACAATGATACTAGTCTACAGTGTCATTGGCTAACATGCCCTCTGTGAACTTCAGTATTTTTTGTGCAACAGCATCTTTGACAGCACAAAGAACAGGAGTACTTGTGGCACCTTAGAGACTAACAAATTTATTTGAGCATAAGCTTTTGAAAGCTTATGCTCAAATAAATTTGTTAGTCTCTAAGGTGCCACAAGTACTCCTGTTCTTTTTGCTGATACGGACTAACACGGCTGCTACTCTGAAATTTGACAGCACAGAGACTTAGCATCAATCCCAGGAGCTGGAATTGAAGTTACTGTAACAGTAATTTGCTCTGACAGCGTGTAGCTCCTTTTAATCCATAGCACTTCACAGGAGGGGAAACTGCGGGACTATTGAGGGAAGGACTTGCCCAAGGTCATGCAGCAAGTGGGTGCCAGAATCTGTATTAGAAATTAGTCCAGGTTTCCCTCGCCCACCAGACCCCAGGGCCCCCATGTTTACTGAGCACTGTTTGTTGTCTGGAGAAGCTTCTGATTCAACCTCAGGGGGGTTCATCATCCATTTGTTGATAAAAGCTATTTACTGTGGCCTCATTTTGGTGCTGCTTCTTTGTGTTTGTTGCTGGGGAACTCATGTCACACAACATGTGAGTAAGCGATGCTTTAGTCACATCACCTCTCTGTGTCTCCATTTGAAAAATATGGAGAACAATGCTTGCTTACCTATGAGCTATACACACAGAAGTTCTAGATATTTAATAATACCAATACATTATTAAAAATCATTAAACGTATTATTAAAATTGAATTATTTAAATTATTAAAAATATGATTAAAAATCATGTGTATAGTGCCAAACAATAATACAGTATTTTACTAATACAGAGTAAGACATGTTCTGTGCCTCAACAAGTTTACAATCTAAGAGAGACAAGAGCAGAGATTAACAGGTCAGCCTGGACATTCCAATAATGTGGGTTGTTTTTTGGTTTGGGTTTTGGTTTCATTTACTGTAATATGCTCTAAATAGCACCTTTCATTCCGAAGTATCCCAAACCCCTTATGCTCCTGTCATCTTCAAAGTACAGTGCAAACACTAACTAGTCCACACAAGAGCACTGTGACCTGATGCTGATCTAGGTAACAATTCAATGTCCACATAGAACTTCAAGGGGTCACTTCACTTCACTGCACCCTCTGGCCCCAAAAGCCCAGGCCCCAATCATGTGTGATAAAGGAGAATTGCTTGTAGCGGTATAAGGCCTACAACAGGGGTCTCAAACACGCGGCCCGCGGGCCGCATGCGGCCCGCAGGGCTATTGCATGCAGCCCGCGAGCTCCTCCCGGCCCCCCCCGCCCTCCCCCAACGTTTACCTGGCCAACCAGCACCGGGGGCAGGGCAGGCTCCCTGCTTGCCTGCCTGCCCTGCCGCCGCCTCGCACCAGGAAGCAGCTGGAACCTGGGGGAGGAGGGGCGCAGGGGTGTGTGTGGCTGTTGCTTCAGGCACCGCCCCCAGCAGTTCTCATTGGCCGGGAATGGGGAACTGTGGCCAATGGGAGCTGCTGGGGGCAGTGCCTGAAGCAACAGCCACACACCCCCCTGCGCCCCTCCTCCCCCAGGTTCCAGCTGCTTCCTGGTGCGACGCGGCGGCAGGGCAGGCAGGCAAGCAGGGAGCCTGCCCTGCCCCCGGTGCTGGTCGGCCAGGTAAACGTTGGGGGAGGGCGGGGGGGCCGGGAGNCCCTGCCCCCCTGCCCTGAACCCCCACCGCACCCCGCCTGCACCCCAAACCCCTGACCTGAGCCCCCTGCCGCACCCTGCACCCTGACCCCCTCCTGCACCCCTCACCCCAACTCCCTGCCCTGAGCCCCCACCGCACCCCACACCCCTCCTGTGCCCCCTGGGGGCAGGGAGGGGGCAGAGTGGGGGGGGGGATCTCGGGGAAGGGGCTGGAATGGGGGCAGGGAAGGGGTGGGAAGAGGCGGGGCGGGGGCGGGGCCTCATGGAAGGGGTGGAGTGGGGGCGGGGCCGAGGGCGGCGGGGGGGGGGTGTCAGTAAATGTGGCCCTCGGCCCAATGTACTAGTCCTCATGTGGCCCTCAAGGTCATTTGAGTTTGAGACCCCTGGCCTACAACATGCAGCTAAGCAGTTCTGATTCTACCCAATAGAAGGCAGTGGTGAGACACCAGCTAGTTCAATAGTGTAGCACTATTCTCATTTTACAGTTGAGGAAAATAGAATATGGAAAAGTTAAGATGCTTGTCTAAGGACACACAATGATTCCAGTGGCTGAACCAGGCTGAGAACCCAGGATTTCCTGACTCCCCATCCATTTCTCGTTTATCATTAACCCAGTTAAGGATTTATTAATGAGTTTAATGTTGACTACATTAAAAGGTGCTGAGTCCTGCAATTCCCACTGAGTGGCAGGTGGTCAGCACCTCTTAGGATCAGGCCCCAAAAGTTGTTTTCAATCTCCAAGCTAGGCAGATATGTGGTGGCTAAGCCTGCTAGTGTGTGTCTATATATATATATGCTAGTGTAGGATAGCAATTGAGTACTGTGAATGCCAAAGAGAGGAGGGGTGACAGAAAAGGGAGATAAATCAATGGTGTGGGTTAGAGGACAGAGGAGATAAGGATAGGAATCAGGGAAGAAGCAATAGGGGTAGATTTTGCTTATGGGTCACAATGAATCAGTGTGTTAGGGGGCACTACCACCAGTTTACCATGGCTCCCATGATTCTGCATGATGGTTAGCTGCTTGTAATCCCTATTACTTCTGCAATCAGCAGTACTTTTATTAAAGATGCTGTAAGGTTAGTCATATTGGATTCCTTAAATACCTAGGACTTTTCACATCAAAGTGCTTAAGGGGCCCTTCTGGCTCTGGTGTGATGCTGAAGCTACCCAGAATTCTGCCTGTAGGTTAGGGCGTGGATTCTGTACCCTCCAATGCCCTGCATGTGATTCCCTTCTCTAAAGTCTGATTATTCGGGCTTTTGGGGGATGGGAGTGGGGTTGAATTCCACCCTAGAGAATTATCCATTTCTGGTGAGCACTATAGTGCTCTGCTCCCCATTCCATACATACAGATTACTGCATGGGTGGTTCATATGATTATGTTCAGCAGCTGCTGTTTTCAGTGGATGGGATGGGAGGTTTGTTTTTTGTAAGAAGGCTAAAAACTGAAACCATAAAAATTGTATTGAACAAATCACATAAAACAACTGAAAAGGAGAAACATTGTAAATTCATGTAAGGCAATGAAATCACACCTGATAAATACAATTACAGTGGAAAAAAATCATCTGGGTCTGAACAAGTCACACCCAGGGATGAAAGTAATTTGAAGGACTTGCCGGTATGCCGGAGTCCTCAGCTGGGGGGGGAGCCGTGGCCTCAACCAGAAGGGGCGTGGCCTCAACCAGAAGAAGCAGGGCCTTTAAATTCCCGGGCCCTTTAAATCAAGATTTAAAGGGCCCAGGGCTCCGGCTGTGGTAGCGGTGGCTGGGAGCCCCAGTCCCTTTAAATCACTGCCAGAGCTACCAGCTGCAGAGGTGGCTGGGAGTCCCGGGGCTTGGGGGCGATTTAAAGGGCCAGGGGCTCTGGCCGCTGCTACCGCAGTGAAGCCCTGGGCCTTTTAAATCACCGACGGAGGCCCGGGGGCTCCCAGCTGCCACCACTACCCCAGGGCTCGGGGCTCTGGCAGAGATTTAAAGGGCCCAGGGCTCCGCTGCGGTAGCGGCGCCTGGAGCTGCTAGCCCTTTAAATCACTGCTGGAACCCCACGGCTGCTACCTCAGGGCTCCGGCAGCGGGGCTCGGGCGGCAATTTAAGGGGCCTGGGGCTCCGGCCGCCGCTACTGCAGCGGAGCCCTGGGCCCTTTAAATCTCCGCCAGAGTCCCAGGTTAGCAGCGGCAGCCAGGGGCTCTGGCAGCGATTTAAAGGGCCCAGGGCAGTAGCAATGGCTGGAGCCCTGGGCCCTTTAAATTGCTGCCCGAGCCCCGGGGCTCCCGGCCGCCTCCGCTACCCAGAGGCTCTGGCAGTCGGGCTCTGGCAGCAATTTAAAGGGCCTGGGGCTCTGGACGCTGCCAGGAGCCCCAGGCCTTTTAAATTGCCGACCTGGGGAAGCCGGTCCAGTCCGGCACACAGGCTCTTGCCAGTACTCTGTACTGTACCGTACCGGCTTACTTTCACCTCTGGTCACACCTTACTTATTCCTATAACAAACAACATGGGGCCAGAGAGGTCTCCGTCCCCTGTACACACATGGCAGATGTGTAGTCATGTTGCTTAATACAGTACTGGAAGGTGCAAAGACACCTACAGTGATGAGTGCCATATAAGAGTCTATATAGAAGAGAACCAAAAATATTCAGGCTTCCCTCCTCATCCTACCTCACCACAGGGTGTTCAGTTTCTAATGAGTTTCTCTCTGTACTCCTCGTGCACTTAGCACAGTGTGGTTGCGGTGGGATATCCAATACCCAATAAGAACATAATTAAGTACTATGATATTGATAGTTACTATAGATACTTTGCCAAGATTTTCAAAAGTGGGTGGCTAAAGTTGGGTGCTTAAGACCAAATTAAGGCATCTAAATAACTGGCCTGATTTTAAAAATGGCTGAGCACCTATAAGCTCACTCATTTTACCCATTTGTGAAAATCTTGGCTTGTAGATAGATACTATAGATAGGTAGGGCAGGCAGATATCACAGTATAATAGCAGATACACAGATGCTATGCTATGTAGAGATGAACAGATATATATATAGACAAAAACAATAGTACTGATAGATTAGATAGAATATTGCACTGCAGATAAAACTTAAAATAATATCCATTGATTTTATTTTAAATGTCATTAAATGTTCCTATTCATAATTAGATTGGTTTTATATCTATATCTATCTTAATTTGGTCTATAAACTTACTAACAGATGGTTTACGTGCAGAGTGCTCACTTGTTTCCTTTTCAACATTATTTAATTTTTATGAGTACAAAACCACAAGGACATCAACTCTATGACCTGACCAAATTCCAGTTTGAGGAATTGACTTCCGCCAACTTGCAATTCCCCAGTTTGCAGTATGAACTGAATTCGGCCAGGTCCCAAAGTAAGCAGCAAGTGCTACTAGGATGTATATTGGCTTTAAACCAGAGGGATCTATGCATCCCAAGCAGGATAGATATGGAGAGAGTGTTTCTCATTCCAATACCATCCAAACATTGTGTTACATGATAGAGCTAAAAATCACAGGGTTCTTGATAAACTGAAAAACTGGGCTATAGACAACAAAATGAAATTCAACAAAGACAAATGTAAGGTTCTTCACTTAGGGAAGAAAAACCAAAGGCACAAATACAGAATGGGGGTAAACTGGCTTGGCAGCAGCACTGCTGAGAAGGATCTGGGAGTTGTGGTGGATCACAACCTCAAAATGAGTCAGCAATGTGATTCTGTTGCAAAAAAAAGCAAATGCAATTATAGGTTGCATTAACCGAGGCATAGCATGCAAGTCACGGGAGGTGAAAGTATTACTCTACTCGCCACTGGTTAGGCCTCAGCTGGAGTACTGTGTCCAATTGTGGTCACCAATGTATAGAAAGGATGTAGAGAAACTGGAAATGATCCAGAGGTGAGAAACAAAGATGATCAAAGGGATAGAATGCAAGCCATATGAGCAAAGGCTGAAGGAACTGGGTATGTTTAGTTTGGAAAAGAGGAGATTGCGGGGGGACACGACAGAGGACTTCGAATACTTGAAAGGCTGCTATAAAAAAAATGGAGAAAAGTTGGTCTCTTTTGCCACAGAGGCAGGACAAGAGGCACTGGGGTCAAACTGCAGCATAGCAGATTTAGATTGAATCTCAGGAAAAGCATCCTAACTGGGAACAGACTGCCTTGGGAGGTTGTGGAAGCACCTTCACTGGAGGTTTTCCAAAGGAGGCTGGATAGCCATCTGTCTTGGATGGTTTAGCCACAACAAATCCTGCATCTTGACAGGGAGTTAGACTAGATGACCCTTGCAATCCCTTCTAATCCTATGGTTCTCTGATTCTATGGTTATGTAGATGTCTTCATGTTCTATCATGATATGCAATTATTTTGTTTTGTGGGATGACTAACAAATGCTGGAGAGACTAGTCAGATCTAGCCATGAAGTGAAAGAAATTAGGACTTCTTTCTGCTTCCTGGGCCTGTTGCCATAATATGATCCCAACCCAACCCCAGTGTTTATTATTTAAAGTATGTTTTTATGTTGTAAAGAGATTATGTATAAATGTCACCTTCTTACTCAGCTGGTCTGTCCCTGGTGTATATCAGAGTCACAGATACTGCCTCTGGAGAATACAATAAGATATTAATTTTGCTTACCGCTGACAGCCCTGCAGAGCCAACTCAACTATGAAAAAGTGCAATAGATTCATGTCGGGGTTGAATATCAGCAGCATCAATTAATTTCCAATTGCAGGAAACACTTTTGTCCTCAGATTCAGCCCACAGTTAAACCTGGGAATAGTTCTGTACAAGTCTAACTAAGGCCATCATTTGAAGACAGCAGGATTGCAGAGCAGCATTTGGCCTGCAGAATCTTTATTACAGGTGATGATGCCTGAGCAAGAAATAACTCAGCATGTCTCTCAAATCTCAGGCTGAGCTTGCAATAATGTTGGCAGTTAGAAAAATAACAACTCTTTACTTTTTATCCAAGCACATGAAATCTGGAGTCATGAGAGATGATAAGCATGGAGCACTACTAAGCAGTTTATACAAGCTCAGCACGTTGAAAAGGCTTTGGTCAGGAACAAGATTATATACAATCCATGCAGGGGTGGCTCTAGCTTTTTTGCCGCCCCAAGCACGGCAGGCAGGCTGCCTTCGGTGGCATGCCTGCGGGAGGTCCCCGGTCCCACAGATTCGGCGGCATGCCTGTGGGAGGTCCGCTGGTCCCGCGGCTTCGGTGTACCTGCTGCCGAATTGCCGCCGAATCCGCGGGACCGGCGGACCTCCCGCAGGCATGCCGCCGAAGGCTGCCTGACTGCCGCCCTCTGAATCCATGTCACAGAATGGAAGTCCTTTCTCTCTTGGCCATGTCTTCACGGGAAAAAAGAAACTTATGTTCTCAACTCAAGTTAGCTAACACACAATAAAATCCCTGAACACAAGGCTGTTTTTGTTTTCACATGAGTTAGCAGGTCGAGTTAAAGACCAGGCTTCCCCCTAAGTCTTTAATTTGACCTGCTAACTCATCTGAAAAGTAAGTACTTGAGTTAAGAACACACAATTTTTCCTGGTGAAAATCCATTTTGAAGCACTTGGAGGAGAGGAAATTGATCAGGAACAGTCAACATGGACTCACCAAGGGCAAGTCATGCCTGACCAACCTGATTGCCTTCTATGATGAGATAACTGCCTCTGTGGATATGGGGAAGGTGGTGGACGTGCTATACCTTGATTTTAGCAAAGCTTTTGATACGGTCTCCCACAGTATTCTTGACAGCAAGTTAAAAAAATATGGATTGGATGAATGGATTATAAGGTGGATAGAAAGCTGGTTCGATCGTCAGGCTCAACGGGTAGTGATCAACAGCTCGATGTCTAGTTGGCAGCCGGTATCAAGTGGAGTGTCCCAGGGGTCTGTCCTGGGGCCGGTTTTGTTCAACATCTTCATTAATGATCTGGATGATGGGATGAATTGCACCCTCAGCAAGTTCGCGGATGACACAGCTGCGGGGAGAGGTAGATATGTTGGAGGGTAGGGATAGGGTCCATAGTGACCTAGACAAATTGGAGGATTGGGCTAAAAGAAATCTGATGAGGTTCAATAAGGATGGAAGAATCCCATGCAATGCTACAGGCTGTGGACCGACGGGCTAAGCAGATCGGGGAAAGTGATTATTCCCCTCTATTCGGCACTGGTGAGGCCACATCTGGAGTATTGCGTCCAGTTTTGGGTCCCCCACTACAGAAAGGATATGGACAAATTGGAGAGAGTCCAGTGGAGAGCAATGAAAATGATTAGGGGCTGGGGCACATGACTTATGAAGAGAGGCTGAGGGAACAGGGCTTATTTTGTCTGCAGAAGAGAAGAGTGTGTGTGTGTGTGGGGGGGGGGGGGGGGGGTTTAANAAGATCTTTCAACTGCCTGAAGGGAATTCCAAAGAGGATGCAGCTAGGCTGTTCTCAGTGGTGGCAGATGACAGAACAAGGAGAAATGGAGGTTGGATATTAGGAAAAAGTATTTCACTAGGAGAGTGGTGACACACTGGAATGGGTTACCTAGGGAGGTGGTGGAATCTCCATCCTTAGAGGTTTTTAAGGCCTGTCTTGACAAAACCCTGGCTGGGATGATTTCGTTGGGGTTGGTCCTGCTTTGAGCAGGGGGTTGGAGTATATGACCTCCTGAGGTCTCTTCCAACCCTAATCTTCTATGATTCTATGAAAACAAGGTCTCAGTGACTCCAGATCAAAACTGCACTGTTTCCAAATAAAAACCTGATTTTCTAACCATCAGCATTACAAACTCAATCTGGAATATGAAAAATCCATCTGTGTTCTTTTTGTGTCTTGCATAATAATACCTAACACTTTAAGCACTTCCTGTCTTGAAAGTACTGTTCAAACATTAGTTACAGCATCTGCCATTACAAAGGCAACAGTTAGAAAACCTTTATCCCCAGGATTTAGAATTGGAGATTGGTAATTGGTAGTCAATATTGGCTAATAAGAACGCCTTTATGTTTTGTACTCTAGTTAATCCTCACCACAATGTTGCAAAATTATTAAGAATTATTGTACACATTTTACAGACGGGCAATCCAAGAGATGGAAAGGTTAAGCAACTTGCCCAAGGAAAAAAAGTCCTTTTGTGGCAGAGCCACGATTAATATTATTAATATTTAAAACTTGAGTATATCAGCCTAGGAAAGCCTGGGTCTTTGCATAGCAAGTAAAGAAATAGTTCCTGCCTGAAAGAATTAATGATCTACACCAAGAAGCTTAAAATCCAGCCTACTGCCTCAGCTTTGTTGTATAAGTAAACTAAACATAAATTGGGCTTGTAAGTAGTATTCCCATAGGATTAAAAGTCTGGACAAGCAGTCCCCATCTCTGATTTGTACCAGAAGGTTATGTCATGTGTCATGTTTGCTTCTTGGATCTGCAAAACTGAGCCAGAAAACTTGTCTGATTGTTGGTGTGTCATGGTCAGCAGTAGAGCTGAGTGGAGAAAGGTAATTAAACTATTTTGTGGAGAATTTTAATATTTCAAAATTTTTGAAATTCTCCATAACAGGCAGGGAGCAACCCTCTGAGGGCCATTGGAAACATCTGTGGTCAGCACCTCTGAGATAGGCCAGATAAGAGGTGGAGGAGGGTGAGAGTGTCTGTAAGTGCATGTCTGTATGTGTGTGTTGCATGCCCCCTGCTGGCATGGATCAGCCCTGCTCCTCTCCGTGTCCTGGACCCCAGTCTGCCCTGGGGCAGTCCACCTGGAAGACATTCCTAGAACCATAGATCCAGAAGCCTCAGCTCCCGAGCAGGCAGCTGACTGGGTGAGCTGATTGGAAACCAGGCAGGTTTTGAAACCCATCTGGCAGGCAGGGTTGCAGCTCCCATCAGCACTTTAGCAAAACCACATCTCCAGGAAGTGTTTTGGTTTTCCAAAGAAACAAAGTTTTATTGGAATTTTCCTGCCCAGGTTAGTTTTAGGTGGGATAGGGTAAATCACTTCAGCTGCATATGCTATCAGAGAAGGGCTGAACTGCAAGGTGCTGAGTGTCCTCAAGTCCCTCAGGAGTCCATGATTGCAGGGTGCTCCTCATCTCAGAGAACCAGATCTTAAGTCAGGGCACTTCCAAGGGCTTCTCGGTGCTGTTTTTGCTAAGCTGTTAAGTGGGGTCCTGCTGGTGCTACTTTGGAATATGCCCCTATTGGAACATGCACATATCCAAGCAGCTCTCTGGCCCCTTGTGGATTTTGCATCTGGAAGAGCCTGTCCCTTGAATTAACTGCTGTAGATTGTGCACAACTGTAATGAAGGCAAATTAAATCTGCAGTGATTTGATTTTCTGAGTGGGGCAGGGGCCAGTTGCTTCAGTGGCAGACATGCTGGCAGGGCCAGAAATAGGATATTAGAGAATGAATTAGCTCATCCAGTACATCTAATGGAGGGCTGAATAACTGCCACTTGGATGTCACTCTTGGGACTGAACCAGAGACCCCCAGAGCTATTACAAAAACAACAAACACAGCCTGTTACAGCTTGATCTATGGATCCATAACTAATAGGTAGAGGAGAAAGCACTATAGCAACTCATATTCTCATGGATCGGCACAGAGGGTGACTTGTAAAATACACTCACCAATGGGTTACACCAGTGCAAGATTATACCTGTTCTAGGGCTCTGGATTTTAAACCTCTCATGTTGTGTGGCTTCCACCACTTCCCATGGGAGAGACTAGTCTCAGCTAGGGCCATTAGAACAGCTGGTATTTCACTAGTATCTTTTCCCTGGTGCTTCTGGGAAGCATACAACCTGTCTTTAAATGAAAAATAATGAGGATCACAATTGTCAGCATATTGTTTTAAACCCACAAAAAGGTTCATGGGTGGTTAATTTCTATTTAACCTTAACTCGCTCACCCCATCACACACAGCAGGAGTTGGTGGGGCAGCTGTAGACTGAAGTACTTTTCCGATCATAATCCCACTCAAATGTTTGCACAAGTGCAACTCTAACTTCCTGATTGGCCCTGGCACGGGGAGAGAAAGTGGTTTATGATCCCAGCCACCCATGCTCTGATTGTTTCTGTAAAAAGAAAACAGGAGTCAGCTCCTAATTGCCAGCTACAGTGAGATAGATTTTATTCTGAGTTCACAGGGTTTATGCTCACAGAGTTCAGTAGACTGGCTGCACCTTGGGGCCAGGTTCAGGCAGGGGTGCCAAACCCGCAGAGGTAGCAGGGTGCAGCAGTGCTGCCTGGTATGGTTCATGCCTCAGTGCTGTGTGCTTCCCTAATAACAGTTAGAAAATCAGGCTGACTCCCCCTTTGTCATGGTGCTGGCTAGGGCACATTGCAGGTTCCCCACTCTCTGTTTAATAGAAACATCCACTGACCTAATCCCCATACCACAGACCAGGTCTGGACATGTGCCCTTTTCTCTCCCCACACCTGCATGGGCTGAAATCCAGGCCCAGTTGGCAAGGCATAGCAGTCTGGGACAGGTGGGCAAGAGGGAGGAAGCAATATGATGATTCTTGGGCTTTGAGGCCAGGGATCCTGATCTGGGGTGAGGTTTTCCAAGTCATAAAAATGGGCCATCTGTAGGGACAGTTTTGTTGGTGTGAGCATGGAAGGGTCTTGCAATGGATGGGAAGTGAAACTGAAGCCCCTCCTCCCTTCCCCACTCCTCACCATCCCCAGTACCCTACACATTTTACTATACATGCAGGGGGAGGAGTGGTTCCAGGACTCATTGAAAGGGGGCTCATTCGCAGGCCTCCTGGTGGGAAAGGAGAGGATAGCAGCATTGGCAGGCCTGGAGGGAGCTGGTCTTTGGGATGTGCATGTGCTACTCCTGGGGGAATTCTGGGCCAAAAATTAAAAATTCTGAACACAGTATTTTAAAATTTTGCAAAATTCTGCATATTTTATTTGTCAAAATAGCACAATATAATCACTCCAGTTTGAATAATTTTGATAATTTATTTCAAAATACCTGTCAACAAGTATGTCAACAATACAGACAACAACAAAAAGATTCTCCCAGGAGTAGAGAGTTAAAGAAACCCCTATGACAACCCACTTCTAGTTGGGAGGTATTGGAGGGGGCTGCGTGGGGCCCTCAGAGCCCAGACACCTGCATTCCCTCCCCTCAGGACCCAGCCACGGGGCACCCCTGAGCCCAGACACCTGCACCCCCAAAGCCTTTACTCCCCCTAGCTTCTTTACTGTCCAGCCGGGGGATGTGTCGCAGTGCGGCCCTGCCCTCTTCACCCTTTGCCAGAGCTTGGTCTCCCAGGACCTCTCCTGTCTCCAGGAGAATGAGTATTAAGCCGAGCAGCCAGAGCTTGCAGAGCCTTCATCCCCACTGGGCTAGGCACTCTGCTCACTACAAACCTGGGTTCTGCAGAGCCCAGTGGCCCCCTAGTGGCAGCCAGCAGTTCTGCAGCCCCAATTCTATGGGGGAAACATGGAATTCTGCACAAATTCTGCTTTGTGCAGTGGTGCAGAATTCCCCCAGGAGTAATGTGCTGAGCCAGGCTGTTTTCAGCAGAGCTTGGCAAATAACTAATTTTTCAGTTCACTGGCAGGTCCAAAAAATTGGGGAAAAAATCAGTTCTGGTAGAACCAAACCCTAACACTGAAAATTTTTGGCAAATTGAAATGGTTTTATTTGGGGCACTTTTCCAGGCACTAGATTCACAAATGGCCAGAGGAGGCACCTCTTGCCCATATCTTTTAGTCCAGAGGTTAGGGCACGCATCCAGGGCATGGGTGATTCAGGTTCAATCCCCCCCACTTCCTCCAGCAGGTGAGTGCTCTAACCACAGGGCTATGCAATCATTCTCACACACTTTCCCTAGCCCCATAACTACCCATTGTCTTTCATAGTGGCAATTCATAGTCATTCATAATGATAATGACTAGTCATTGGGACAAAAAGAGAGTGTGAGAATGACTGTATAGCCCATGTTAGGGCACACACATGGGAGGCCCAAGTTCAAGTCCCTGTGCCAATAAATATTTAATTATTTATACAAAGTTTAACAGCTTCAATAGCAGAAATTGAAAGACCCCCCCCTCCACACACAAATACACCTCAGAATATCCCATGGCCCAGTAGTCAGAGTGCTCTTTTGTAATGCGGAATTCTCTACAGACGGAGGGGGGAATTAAACCTGACTCACTCACATGCTGGATGAGTACCTTCCACCCCTGCCTTCACCTTCTTCTGCTATTTCTTTTCTTGCTGTTTTGTGAATGGTGTCTAAATCCTTCTCCCGCAAATTTTTGGTCCGAAACTATTTTGTGAATTCATCTAAAATTCGCAAATAGTTTTGAGTTGAGCCAAACTGCATTTTTCAGCAAATTAATTATTTTCTTTAAAAATTTCACCTAGCTCTAGTCATTGTGACCAGCTCAACTGACAGGCAGCTTCTGCAATCTGCACGGATGTATACAAACTGGACAAAACACTATTTATATACTACCAACCGGAACTGTGTCTTTGTTTTCAAGGACCCATGGTCATCCTAGTCCTATCGAATTATTTTACAGCATGTGTTTGTGAGTGTGGTGATGGAGGGAGGGGCAGATTTGCTTGAAGCAGTTTGCTTGTGTGCCTAGGCCAAATTTCCCATTCACTGTCTCATTTCATTCTCTCCTCTTGTACAGGGAGAGACACAGAGGAGCAAATATGTCCTGCAGATACCAATAGGTCCCTTACATCCTTTGCTTGTTCTTAAAAAACTTCTTATCAGCTTTAAAATATCCAGTGGAAGTTCTGTGTAGTTTAGAAGTGAGATTGCTCAATAGACATGTGGGAGTGTGAGCGGCTTCCAAACAAAGCTGTGTCTCTTTAAATCAGAAGGTAACTTAGTAGAGAGGGGTGTGTTCTCGCTCTCAGCAATTCCCCAGCAGGTAGTATCTGTTTCTGAGACACAGCCAGACGCCTGCCTCAACCAAATGTTGTAACCATCCACCTGTCTCCCAAACTGACATTTTCTGAAGGAGCATCCATCTCCCACTCAGATCATCTTGCCCTCCTTGAACGAAGGAGTAGAGAGCCATTCACAAAGAAACATCACAGGAAGAAAGGGATGGAGCAGCAGGTCTGAGTTCAGCTGACGAGGAGAACACAGGACAATGGGGATGTTCCTGCCTGGGGATCATGGGCTGCTCCTTGGGCTCTGGAACTCTCTGTTGCGCAGGTTTCAGAGTGAAAAATCCTGGACCAGACGCCTGGATGAAATCAACTTGCTGCAGCAGAAAAGGTAAGTTCCAGCCTGGCAGCTCCCTCCTACTTCTTCTTCAATCCCTTCTCTCTCATGTTGTTCCTTCTGGGGCTCTTCCTACAACAGGTAAGTGGAGAATGGGCTCTGAGTACTTGCCTATGTCCTGGCTATCTCCCCTGAAGACAGGCGATCCTGTCATTTTACATTCCCAAGGCAACTGTGCAAAACACTGTAACTAGATCCCCAAGGGAAAAGCTGTTTGTAGTTTTCACCTGCTTTCTGCGCCTGGCTGGGATGCAAAACATAATCTCTGTCTCCAGCCAGCAGAGAAGCACTTCTGTCTTTTCTGGAGGAAAGAGGCACTTTTTCCTGTGTTGCTGGCTTTAGGGCAACTGTGCCCCTGGAGCTGCTACAGACACCAGTTAACAGACGTTAAATAAATCTACCCCACCCAGGTGCACCCTAATCTTAGAAGTGGGACCCCTAAACTGGTCCAGTCAGGGAGGGAAAGAAGAGTTGCTGGGGATCCTGTGCCAGCTGTGATGTTCTGTAGTCTCACGTGAACAGTGCTCTGCCCCCTTCTCAGTGTGGAATGATTGTGCCATGTGAGAGATGGGTCAGACCTACAACTAATGCTCACCTCCTATTGAAATGGATTTGTGGCAAAAGGCACACTGACTTCTTGCCACTTTGTTCTCAGTGTCCAGAAGTGCCTCTTCCTTCCCAACAAGTCCTCAGGAAGGAAAGGGCACCGCTTCTGGCTTGGGTCAGCCACTGAGTGTTGAGGAGGTCTCTGCAGTGAGACATGAGGAGCAACCCATACCCTGAGCATGCTGCTTCCTGCTCTCTTGCCCTTGGTGACCTCCCACGCCTAACTGTGCTGTAGGGTTTGCTGTACTGGGGGTCTCACCAGCTAAACCCTAAAGTTTGGTTTGTGAAGGGCTGGCAGCAAACTGTGTCCTTCAGGTTCACTTTGAGGGTTGAGTCCTAAGAACTGTGACTTTCAGAGATGTATCCTAGCCCTCTCACCCCTCAAGGAGTCATGGGGCTCTCGTTTTACTTTAGATGTTCTTTAATCAGGGTCATTATCAGCCTTTAGGGGTGGGGTGGCACCAGTGCTGACCACACAGCAAGTATCTGGGAGTGGGAGATGCCTGGTGTAGGCCTGCTGTCCTCACAATCCAGAAGGGTCTTTCTGGGTGGGGTGGTAATATTGCAGCAGGAGCAGAGAAAACACTTCTACCAGCTTGAGCCCATGGACAGAGAGGCTCCCTAATCCCGAGCATAGTAGACAGAGATGACAGTCCTAGCGCACAGCGATTAGGGAAGTCTGGCCACTTTGCCAGGGATTCTGGGACACATAGTTGTAGACAACTGATTAGGTGCATGGTGTTGACTTCCTGTGGTTGGCCACAGGACTAGATTGTTTAGTGATCCAAGCTGCTGAGCAAATCTTATGACATACTTAATACAATAATAATACTGTACCTATCATTTGTATAACACTTTTCAATAGATCTCAAAGTGCTTTATGGAGATGGTCTTTATTCCCATTTTACAGATGGGGAAACTGAAGCACAGAAACAGGAAATGACTTGCCCAATGTCACCCAGCAGGCCAGGAGTAGAGATTGGACTAGAACCCAGGGCTTTTCAATTTTAGTGCTAGGCTCTATTGACTAGCCCACACTGTTCACCCTTTCATTCTTATAGAAGCTCCCATCTGAGCATAGTGAAGAATTTCACAAGCATTAACAAATTAATTCTTGGATAAATATCATTATCTCTATTTTACAGATGGGGAAGCTAAAGCACAGAGAGGCTAAGGCCCAAATCCTCAGAGGCATTTAGGCTCCAATAACTTCCATTGATTTCAATGGAAGTTAGGTGCCTAAATGCCTTTGAGAAGCTGGGCTAAGTCACTTGCCCAATGACAGAGCCAGGATAGCACCCAGAAATCTTGCTTCTGAATCCTCTGCTTTAACCGCTAGACAATGCTCTTTACTGCTGATTCAATATATTGCTAAACAAGTATAATTGTGCAATGGTGGCCAAAAACAGCAAAGATGGATGTTAGGGTATGTAATGAATGTGGGAGTGAATGCCACTGAAAATATTATAATGCTGTTATAATAAATCAATGGGACACCATCTGCTGTAATGATGCACTCAGTTTTGGTTATCTTATATAAAAAAGGAGATATCAGAAAATGAGGGGGCTCTGAGATGGGTGACAAAAATTATTTAAAGGCATAAAGAGACTTTGGTAAAGACTGAAAAGATTGAAATTGTTGCGTGTAGAGATGAGAGGTGTAAAAGGAGACGTGAAAGGGGTTTACAACACAATGAATGGGATAGAGAAGGTAAATTCGATATTCCTGTGTATCCCTTCTCATAATACAAGAACAAAGAGATGTCCAATAAAATTGAAAAGCAATACATTTAAAACTGATTAAAGGAAGTAGTTTTTTATGCAATACATAAACTTGTGGAACTTGTTGCCACTAGGTGTGACTGAGATCAAGAGTGTGGCATGATCCAAAAAAGGATTAGACACGTCCATGAATAATGAGAACAAGAGGTATAAATAATGTGGAAGAAGTATAAACCCTCATGCTTTACAGCATAAGCCAATCACTAAGCCCAGATCCTCCAATGTGTTTAGGCACCTAACGCCATTAAATACCTTTGAAGATGTGGGCATAGTTGCCTGAGATTCAAAAGAAACCTGTCCTTAGAACATGTTCATACTGAATGGGCCTCTTCCACCTTCCTCTGAAGCATGTGGTATTGGCTACAGCCAATGACAGAATACTGGACTGAGTGCACCACTGTTGTGATCCAGTATGGCGATGGCTAGGTTACTGTAGTTTCATACAGTAAGACAACTATAGTGCCATTCAGTGTGGCCTGGAGGAGTGAGTGCAGGCCTAAGAGTCAGGTAATGCTGAGTTCTTATCCTGGACTTGCCTACCTTAGTTTCCCCATCTGTACATTGGGGATAATAATATTTATCTAACTACCTCCTAGAGGTATTGGGGGGAAAGGGAAATTCATTAGTTAAGGTCTGCAAAGAGCTTTGAATAAATAAAGGTGCTGGGTATTATTCATATAGTAAATCTGAAATATTTATAAATATGAGTTGGTTGCCTTTCCGATTGTATTATTTCATTCCATTATAATCTGTACATCATACACACATTCCTTATACACGAACAGCCACGTGCCTGCAGTGGGATGTATGTACCTCATATTGTGTCAGCCTTGAGTGGTAATCTGGAAATCAAAAAGGTGACTTAGTGCCTAGGGGATTTGGAATTTCATGTAGAACTGTCTGGCGCATTCTTCTGAATGATCATATAGATTGGTAGCTGCGGAATGCAGTATGGTGCACTCAGCCATGTTGCTGGCCTGTTAACATAGTAGATATGATTGTGAACCACTCAGATGTGATTGATGCTTAAGAGTTGGGTTTTAAGACATCTTTATCTTTATCTCAGGTTTTATTATAAAACTCAAACAGCCCAGAGCCATTTTATTTTTATGGGCTAAATTCTAACCTCGGTGACACTATCCAACCTCAGTGAGATTGTATGGGTGTAAATGAGGCTAGAACTTGGCCCTGTGGCCCAAAGTCACCCCTGGTGTAAAGTCACTTCAGCAGAATAAGAACAGGGATGAATTAGGTGCTGTGGAGCTGTTTTTCAGAGGTATTCACCACTCCTGGCTCTCATTGACTTCAAGTGGTGTTGACAAGGTTCAGTAATTTGGCAAATCATCAGGCCCTATGGGTTCATCTCTTACCAGAACAGCAATCTGATGGGTCATGCAGGAGAACTCTTTTCACTTGCTGAAACATTTCTGGTAAGACTTTGCAGTAACATCTCACCGGTATTGCTCTGGAAGAGGCCTGTGCCTCATGCTGATGTTAGGCTGGGGCCCTTAAACAAGAACAAACTCTTCAATGGCCTTAAGCCAACTGCAATACTGTTTTGGGGTTTTTTTTGAAGTCAGCAGTTACCATAAAGACATTTTGTACCTTCAGCTGTTCTTTTTGTTAGTAAGGATAATCTGATTAGATATGTCAATCTGGATCTCAAACGCATTTACTACACTCTATTAGGACGTCACTATGTAGGTGTTTCTAAAAGACCCTGTCTGTTGGGGCAAAGTTCTATGTTTTAAAGAAATCATAGACACTAAATATGAAAATATCTTTTTATCTCATATAGTTAAGGCTAAGATTTTGTCATGGATATTTTTAGTAAAAGTCAGGGACAGGTCACGGGCAATAAAGAAAAATTCACGGAAGCTGTGACCTGTCCCTGACTTTTACTAAAAACAGGGCCGGCTCCAGGGTTTTTGCCGCCCCAAGCAGCGAGGTGGGGAGGGGGAGGGGGGAATAAAAAAGCCGCGATCGGCGGCACTTTGGCAGCAGCTCCACCGTGCCGCTTCATTCTTCGGTGGCAATTTGGCGGCAGGTCCGGGAGTGAGGGACCCGCCGCCGAATTGCCACCGAAGACCCGGATATGCCACCCCCTCTCCGTTGGCTGCCCCAAGCACCTGCTTGCTGCGCTGGTGCCTGGAGCCAGCCCTGACTAAAAATATCCGTGACAAAATGGGGATCTGCAGGTCCCCACACCACTTGCCACAGGGCAGCTGCGCGGCAGCTAGGGGCTGCAGGGGCTCCCACTATGTGTTAAGTGTCGGATTTCCAGGGTCCTCCGCTACCCACACCTGGGAGCTGTGGGGCCCCCGCCACCTGCAGCAGCTGGGGGCTGCAGGGTACCCCTGCCGCTGCAGCTCTAGGGGCCTGCGGCAGCCAGGAGCTTGGGGGTTCCCCTGCCACCTGTGGCAAATGGGAGCTGCAGAGTTCCCCATCACTCGCAGCTCCAGGGGCCCCCAGCACCCACTGCGGTTGGGAGCTCGGGGATTCCCCCGCCGCCTGTGGCATTTGGGAGCTGTGGGGTACCACCACTGCCTGCGGCAGCTTGGAGCTCTGGGGGCCACCAGAGGTGGTGGGGGTGCCCAGGAGCTCCCTGCCCCCATGGACGGCAGGGGACCCTGCAGCTCCTGACAGCCGCAGGCTGAAGTCACGGAGGTTGCTGGAAGTCACAGATTCTGTGACTTCCATGACATCAGTGACTAAATCGTAGCCTTACATATAGTCCATCAACCTGCCAATACTGAAGTGTTCTCAGCGATACATTTCTCAAAGCATTCAGCATATGGGATGGTTAATACTGAGATCTATTCGGCTGTGGAATGGTCTTCCAAGTGGAGTTGTGGAAGGCCTTTCTCTTGAGTCCTTTTAAATTGGACTGTATAATATACTGCCGTCCAGCTGTACTGTATTATGAGGAATAGCCCTGAACTGGTCTGGTATGGAAAGAACAAGATGTACCTTAGTGGGAACTTTCCATCTCTCTGTAATTTTTATGATGAAGATAATGGGTTGTTAGTGTTATTTTTGTAATGTTCCTTTTTATACTCCCCCCCCCTTGAAATTATTTTCAAATAGGATGGATCTGAAGTAATAAACAAAGGTCACACTGGTTTTAAGCTAGGTATGCAACTACTCTGAGGAATGTACTGATTTCTGACAGATCCCATGTTGAAGGATCTCTGCTAACGATGAGTAAGTACCTAAAAAGTTCTGCTTGTTTAGGAGAACAACCCCAAAGTCTGAATGTTTGGTTTAACCTTCTTGGGGCTGCAAACGAGATTGGGAAATTTCAGGAGAGATCAACCTTGCCCTCAAGAATTCAAGAGAGGCAGTGCTGTCTAGTACTTAGTGTACGGCACTGAGAGTCAGGAGAGCTTGGTTCTTTTTTCACTCTGTCACTGACTGGCTGTGAGACCTTCAGCTCATCCTTTCACCTCTCTGTGCCTCGGTTTTCCCATCTGTATAATAGCAATAATAGCAGCCCCTTTTTGTAAAGTGCTTTGAGATCCTCAGTTGAAAGGAGCTATAGGAATACACAATGCATCACTTCCCACTTCATGTCAAACTAAAAACAGTTTATTTTAGGTTGGCTTTAACATTTAGGCCTGGTCTACACACAGAAATTGCACCAATTTAACTTTGCTGTTTTCTAAATTGATTTAGCTAAATTGGTGCAATTTCTGTGTGTAGAGAAGCTCTTACAGTTCCAGCTAGGATCCAGAAGCATGCAAGCAGCCACAGTGAAAATACAGAACTAATATGGGGGAATGTATCAGCCTTTACAGTGCACTTAAAAATTAAGTAGTACAGAAGTCTTCTCCAAGGACATTTGAATAGGACAGGAAAAATAGTTATTGCAAGTACTTGGGTAGTGATTACTATCAAGTCTCCTGTATGTGCGTAGCACCTGTCATCCAAGGATCTCAGAGCACTTTATAAACAATAGGAAATTAAACTTCACAAGACCTCTATGAGCAGCATATCATTATTTCCATTTTACAGATGAAGACACTGAACCACAGCAGGACTAACTTTGACAGTCTTGAGTAGGAATCCTAGGGCCTGATTTTAATACGTGTTACCTTTTGACAACAACAATAATCCAACCTTCAAAATACAGATTGGGGGAAGTGGAAAGGTATGGTGAAATGGGGACAATATTGGACACGTAAGGAGGGGCACAGTAGATGATTCATAGATTACAAGGCCAGAAGGGAATCTAGATTGTGATCATCTAATCTGCATAACACAGGCTATAGAACTGCCCCCAAATAATTCCTAGAGCTTAGCTTTTAGAAGAAAACATCCAATGTTGATTTAAAAGTTGTCAGTGATGGAGAATCCACCACAACCCATGGTAAGTTGTTCTAATGGTTAATTACTCTTTCCTTTAATAAATTGCACTTTATTTCCAGTCTGAATTTGTCTATTTTCAACTTCCAGGCATTGGGTCATGTTATTCCTGTCTCTGCTTGATTGAAAAGCCCTTTATAAATATTTATTCCCCATATAGATACTTACAGACTGCAATCAAGTCACCCCTTAAACTTCTGTTTGTTAAGCTAAATAGATAGAGCTCTTTGAGTTTTATAAGGCAAGTTTTCTAATCCCTTAATCATTCTTGTGGCTCATCTCTGAACCCTCTCCAATTTATCAACATACTTCTTGAACTATGGGCCTCAGAACTGCACACATTATTCCAGTAGCTGATGCACCAGCGCCAAATATAGAGGTAAAATAACCTTTCTACTCCTACTCAAGATTCCCCTGTTTATGCAGCCCAAGATCGCATTAGCTCTTTTGGCTTCAGCAACACACTGTGAGCTCATGTTCAGCTGATTATCCACCCCACCCCCAAATCTTTTTCAGAGTTACTGCTTCCCAGGATAGAGTCCCCCATTCTGTAATTATGGCCTACATTCTTTGTTCCTAGATGAATACATTTACATTTATTTGTATTAAAACACATATTGTTTGTGTGCATCTAGTTTATCAAGTGGTCCAGATTGCTCTGAATCACTGGCCTATCCTTTTCATTATTTACCACTCCCCCAATTTTTGTGTTATCTGCAAACTTTATTGGGGATGATTTTCTGTTTTCTTCCAGATCATTGATAAAAATGTTAAATAACATTGGGCCAAGAACAGATCCTTGTGGGATTCCATTGGAAACACACCCGTTTAATGACGATTCCCAGTTTACAGTTATATTTTGAGACCTATAAGCTAGCTAGCTTTTAGTCTGTTTAGTTTTTTAATCAGAATGTCATGAAGTACCAAGTCAAATGCCTTACAGAAGTCAAAGTATATTACATCAACACTATTACCTTTATCAACCAAACCTATAATCTTATTTAAAAAAATCAAGTTAGTTTGACAGGATTTATGTTCCGTAAACCCTTGTTGATTGGCATTACAGTAGAACCTCAGAGTTATGAACACCAGAGTTATGAACTGACTGGTCAACCACACACCTCATTTGGAACCAGAAGTGCGCAATCAGGCAGCAGTAACAAACAAACAAACAAAAAAAAGCAAATACTGTGTTAAATGTAAACTACTAAAATATAGGGAAAGTTTAAAAAAAGATTTGACAAGATAAGGAAACTGTTTCTGTTTCATTTAAATTAAAATGGTTAAAAGCAGCATTTTTCTTCTGCATAGTAAAGTTTTAAAGCTGTATTAAATCAATGTTCACTTGTAAACTTTTGAAAGAACAACCATAACATTTTATTGAGAGTTATGAGCAACCTCCATTCCCGAGGTGTTCGTAACTCTGAAGTTCAACTGTAATTACATTTGTGACGGTACCTCCCATAAGGCTTTATGGAAATATGCTTAGAATGTGTTCTATGCTACATATGCCATGTAACATATCTCCGTAAAGGTTATGATCTACTGAATCTATTAATCCTATTTGTATGCATGTATCATTTTTGTATTCGAAGTTATGAATAATGGCTGTGTACTGGCTTGATTTCTAAATAACCTTAGTAGAGCATTTGGTCAGTTCCTGGAGAAAGGAATGTTGAAGTTAAGTACCTAATCAAGAAACACTTAAAGGACAATGAATCTCGGAATGCTCCAATCCACATAAGAAGTCTACTTGAGGACTTTCAAGGTAGCATGTGACCCATGGCTGCTACCTGGTAAGAAACTGTGAGTCATGCATGGACATGTGACTTGCCCAGGTGACTCCAGAACTCCATCTTGGAGCTGGACTTTGCATAGGAGTGAGGAGGGAGTCTCCACCCACAAGAGAAAGTCTATTTAACCCCCTGGGAGACCCCTCCATTTTGTCTTCAGCTGGCTAAAGAGAGAGCCTCTCCACCCCCAAAGGATACCTGAAAGAAACTGGAACAAAGGCCAGTGACTGCCAGGGGTGTGAGTGATTGCTGGACCCAGGCTAAAAGGAGATTAGTCTGTAAAAGGGAGCATTCTGGAACTGGTGAGAATCTTATCTGTATTCGGTTTGATTAGACATAGATTTGCATGTTTTACTTTATTTTGCTTGGTGACTTACTTTGTTCTGTCTGTTACTACTTGGAACCACTTAAATCCTACTTTCTGTATTTAATAAAATCACTTTGTACTTATTAATTAACTCAGAGTATGTATTAATACCTGGGGGAGGCAAACAGCTGTGCATATCTCTCTATCAGTGTTATAGAGGGCGAACAATTTATGAGTTTACTCTGTATAAGCTTTATACAGGGTAAAATGGATTTATTTGGGGTTTAGACCCCATTGGGAGTTGGGCATCTGAGTGTTAAAGACAAGAATACTTCTGTAAGCTGATTTCAGTTAAGTCTGCAGCTTTGGAGCACATGGTTCAGACCCTGGGTCTTTGTTGGAGCAGATGGGCGTGTCTGGCTCAGCAAGACAGGGTGCTGGGGTCCCAAGCTGGCAGGGAAAGCAGGAGCAAAAGTAGTCTTGGCACATCGGGTGGCAGCTCCCAAGGGGTGTTCTGTGATCCAACCCGTCACAACATTGCCCTCCTTTAACTCTTTATTATTGAGTCCCATGTCAGCCGCTCCATTACCGTGCCCAGGATTAATGTCAGGCTGACAAGCCTATAACTAAGTAGGTCATCCATTTTTAAAAATTGGCACAACATTAGCTTTCTTTCAGTCTTCTGGAACTTACCCAGTGCTCCAAGACTTATTGAAAATGAACGTTAACAGACAGTGAGCTCCTCAGCCAGATCTTTTAAAACTCTTGGATGCCAGTTATCTGGACCTGCTGATTTAAAAATGTCTGACATTAGTAGCTTCTGTGTAACATCCTCCAGAGATACTAGTCAAATGGAAAGAGTGTTATCATTACCATCTGATGAAATTATATAATTTGTTTTTCCCCAAATATGGAATAGAAATATTTATTGAACATTTCTCTCTCTTCTGCATTATTATTGATAATTCTACCATTTCTGTCTAGCAGTGGACCAATACCATTGTTTTTGTTCCTAATATATTTTTAAAAACTCCTACTTGCTTTCCTTAACTCTTTTGGCCATAGATTTCTCCTTGAGTCACTTTTTGTTTCCCTCATCAATTTTCTACAATTCCTAACTCCTGATTTATATTCATTACTATGAGTTTCCCCTTTCTTCCATTTGTTATATATATATATAAATTGTTTTTTATAGCTGCCTTCACGTCCTCTCTAAACAAGGTTGCTTTTTAAATCAGCATGGCCTTCTTCCTCAGTTGTGGGATTGTGGCTTTTGGGCATCTAGTAAGGTGTTGTAAATGATGCCCATGCTATGCCGCCTCATGCAGTCCTTCAGATTATGAAATCAGCTAGTGCTGTTGTGTCCATACAAGTCTTAAGGGAACTCTTTCCTCATTTGGCACTAACAGAACAGTTACAGATAGTGATGTGTTCTTCCTGTAGCAGAAATTTGAAAACATTCTCTAAATTACCTTGGATGCAACATATCTGTTCTGCACCTCATTGTGGGGTTATGCCAAAACTTGAGTCATTTTTAACCTATTGCTTTCTGCAGAGGAAGCTCAACAATACCCTCTGCAACACAGATTTCGTCTTCCTTTTTTTTTTTAATCATATGGTCTTTCTGCCGGGGGTTGTGACTCCCAGGAGGGTCATGAATAGGCATCAGGGGGTTGTGAACCTATCTTGCCCATATTGCTAAATAGAAGGAGATTCCAGCTGGTTCCCAGCTAGATGGGATGGAGGAAGTGGGATCCTAGTATGTGCTCACTGTGCTACTTTTCAGTGTGGTGTAACAGCAACACAGAGGTAGATAGCTGACCTGGTCAATGTGGCCTGGCCAGGAACTTCCTGGTCCAGGGAAAGCTAAGCTGGTGGCACAGTAAGGCCCAGGTTAGCTTGTTGATTAGGTTTTAGGATTCAGTGGCCCAGTTATGTGTAAGCGGGGGAATGGTCCCGCTCTTGTGGGGAACTTTCCTGGCTTCTGTGCTACCCCGGTGAAGTGGGCGAGCGAAAGGATCTGAGTCCTCGCTCCCACTTCCTTGACCCAGAGGCCTCCCTGCCCTTGAGGACTCTCCTGTCTGGCAGAGTTCTCGTAGCCCCAACAAGGCTGGGCCCAGGATTCCTGGGGGGGCTCAACCCCCAACCCTGCTGTGGTCACCTAGGACAGGGGCTAAGGTGTCCCCACTCCGGGGTACCCTTTCTGCACTGGGCACCTCCCTGACCCACTGATTATTCCAGACAATATAAAGCAAATACAAGTTGTTTACTTAACAATTAATTTAAAAAAAGAACAAGGAAAAATGGGAAAGGTTAAAGGAAAACACATCACCCCGCTCTGTGGCAGGGAACATTTACAGACAGTGTCTCTGGAACATCAGGGCAGTTCACAGTCTGTTCCTTGTAGGTCCCAGGCCACCTTCTCAGGTCCTGGCTGTGCTGCACAGACGCTGCAGGTTGGACACTTGCCCTGGCGGTGGCCACATGCTCTCAGGCTGTAGGTGGCAGGACCCTTCTCCCCAGCATCGCCCCCGCCCTGTCAGGGTTACGATCCCCCTCCAAGTCTGGCCTGCAGGGCCTCTTGGCTGAGGCGTCTCCCTGTGCTGGGCCCACTGCCCAGGGTCCCCCTCACTCTGCCCAGCTGCTCACCGCACCCAGCTCTGGACTGCTCCAGCTCCACACTGCCTCAGCACGGCTGCTGCTGCTGCTCTGCCTTCAGCTCCCTGGGCTGCTTCTCTGGCCTCTCTGGCTCTGGTTGCTACAGCTCTGCTCCCAGGACAGGACAGGTCTGCTCTGCAGGCTGCTTCCTGGGCTGCTTGTCTGGCCCCTCTGGCTCTGGTTGCTGCAGCTCTGCTCCCAGGGCACGTCTGCTCTCTCTGGGCTGTGCTCTGGCTTTTTGGCTGCAACTCTGCTCCCAGCACAGGATCTGCTCTCCCTGGGGCTTTCTGGCTGCAGCTCTGGCCCCTCTGGATCTGGCCCAGCTCTGCTCTCCCGCTCAGCTTGGGCCCCTGCTTTCTCCTTAGCTCGGCCCCACTCTGTCTGACTCAGGCACATTCCTGCTCACACGGAGGACGGGACCCACCCTGGCCTTCTGTCTCCTTGATTTGCTGGCCCGCCCTGTCAATCTGGAGCATTGGCCTCTTGCCATTGTTCCTGGGGACTATCAGTCTCAGGGTCCTGATTTGCCATCGATCCCTCCCCTTTTAGTGCTGGGAGCTAGCAACCAAAACACCCCCACTGAATGTTAGTAAGGGGGCAACAGTCCCCTTACATATGGAATGCTCTAATACAGGAGTGAACAGAGGCTTGTTGGTTTCCAGTTTCAAGCTGCAAAGGTCAGTCTAGGCATGTTATTGTGTCAGCTCCTCAGATACTTTCCCCCAAGAAAATATCTGAACAGCAGCAGCAGAAAGGTGGCAGCCGTTTTTGCTTTTAGTTGCTCCCCATGGCTAGTCTGAATATCCTGGGGAGTACTGAAGAGGTGATAATAGCAAAAAACATGAAGCATGATGCCTGGGCTCCTTTTTGCTGCCATGGCTAGACCAGGGCTGTGGGGGTAGGAGCAGCCTGTCCCCCCACCCACAACAACAGCAGGAGTATCCCTGGGAAAGAGAAGCTAGTTGGAAAGAACACAATAGCTCTCTGAGCTGGGAGGTGAAAATATTATCTACTATTTGTATGTTGTTTTTCATTTGGGAATCCCAAAATGCTTTACAAAGGAGGATACATGTCATTATTCCCACTTGGTTAGAATGAGACACAAAGCCTGCCCAAAGCTTCATGGCATTAGAGCTGGCCATAGAAACCCAGGTCTCCTGACTCATAGGCGCCAACTTTCTCCAGCACCGGTGGGTGCCCGTGTCCCCCCGTCCCTTTCCCCACCCCTGGCACTGCCCTGACTCCACCCCATCCCCACTCCTGGCCCCGCCCCCATTCCAATCCCACCCCCAAAGTCTCCACCCTAACTCCGCCCCCTCCCTGCCCCTATTGGATCCCTTCCCCAAATCCCCACCCAGGCCCCGCCTCTTCCCCCAGCGCATCACATTCCCCCTCTTCCCCCCTCCCTCCCTGCCCCACGAATAAGCCCTTTCGCGGCGCAACCGCTGGGAGGGAGAGGGGAGAAGCAGGACTCAGTGGCGCGCTCGCAGTGGAGGTGGAGGCGCAGGTGAGCTGGAGCAGGGGGGTGGGGCAGGGCCTTGGGGAGCTGCTGGTGGGTGCTGAGCACCCACCAATTTTTTTCCGTGGGTGCTCCAGCCCCAGAGCACCCACGGAGTCGATGCCTATGTCCTGACTTCTAGTCCAGTTCCCTGTCCCCTGCATTGTGGTAAGTATCAAAGCTCTGGTGCAGAGGGTGAAGGCCTGAAGGTGATGTGAGACTCCTCAGTTGCCCTGGCAGGTGTCTGATGTGACCCATGCTGGCCCATTCCAGAGTATCTGGTAATCTGCAAACCTCTTTGACCTACATCAGGGACCCCCTGTTGTGTGGTATAATAAGCGGGGGAGGTAACATAGTGCAGTGAACAGTGTGACCTGCTCTGTGTGGGCACCATGGAGAGAATGTGAGTTGTGAATGCCTCTTGTTTTTTCTGTGCAGCTGGTCTGAGCCAGTTCTACACATTTATGCAGGCCCCAAATAGAGCCACTGAATGCTTGTATTCATGACCCGTGTGTCCCTGGTGCATTTGCTGAGCAGCACCTTAGTGACAGAGTGGCACAAGTATGAAACCCGGCACAAGGTGCTGTATTGTGGGGGTGGTGCCAATGGTGAGGAACAAAACAACAAAGACCCACCTATCTGCTGCTTTATCATGCTGGGATCATTTTGTTGTGACTCTGAGTCACTCGCAGATATAAAAATGAAAGGGGGGAACCGCTACAGGGAAAATGTTAAACTGAGATCTTTCGCCCAGGGCTTTTCAAACAGCTGAACCAACCAGAGAGCTCACAAGAAGAACCAGTTCTGTTGAAAATCCATGAAATTCTGTTTCAAAGTAATCTAAGAAGGGCTTGCATGCATTTTCCAGTACAATTGCTAATCCTGATTCTGGGAGTTCGGCACATGGTCTGAAGGAAAGAGCAATTAGGATGGTTTCCTAGCAGTGCAGTTTAGTGCAACTAGCACAGGGTGGGGATTCAAGAATTCCTAAATTTGAATCCCAGCTTTTCCACTGACTCACTCACTGTGTGGCCTTGGGTGTGTCACGTCACCATCTATGGTGGTATTATGGTTCTGGCAAACCCAAATGAACATGCCTGAATCCATGTGAATCTGAGTCTTGTCTGGGCTTGCAATGAAATCTGAATGTAGACAAAAGGGGTTCACTCCAACCTGAAGATCTTTGAATATTGGAAGTTGTGCATCAGTTCTGCTGAAAACACTTTAAACCCAGTCGAAGCAGAACCTGGAAGAATTCACACAACCCTAGCATGAACAGCTCTCACTGAACATGAGTCATTTAAGGCATGACCAAATGCTGCTCTGTTTACACCTAAGGTAAACAGAGCAGCAGGTGGAACAGATTTGTTATGAGTACTGGAGCTTGGTGCCACAGTTCTCCTGCCAGTGGAGAGAGTGTAAGCGCATGTGGCAAAATTTCTGAGAAAGAATACAAAGGCTTGTAACCTGATTGTTACTGTAAATGCTATACCATTGGCGCGGTGACAGTGCTGGCTACAGCTTTTCTTAGGAAGATAAGGTTGCATGACATGTGTAGTGTCTCACTGGCACCGGCATGCTACAATGCTCATGGATTACAGTAGGAACTGACAGTGGTTCACGCAAGCAGACTGAGCTCTCGAGAGGGACAGGGAATAGGATACCCATCCTTTCAGCAGTAGGCCCCATTTCCAGCCTCGATCCAGGCTGGGGGTAGGGCAGGACTGGATAACTCAGTAAAATATGAAATTTGAGGACAATATATCCAATGTGGCTGGCAGATGGCTAAAGAGGGAGTGGATGGTTTAGGGGAATGGGAAATAGAGCCTTTCACCTCTAGGGCACTGGTTCCATTATGGCCACCAGTTTGGGGGATTAGGTTTCTCAGAAGATTAGGGAATGGGATATATACTCTTTACCCTCTAGGGTTCTGTTTCAAATCCACCCACAGGATCCAGCATGCAACAGAAATGGACCCAGAGGCACTGTTGGGTTTTCTATGCTGAGGTTCTATGCTGAGGTTCCCTTCCATAACTCCACAGTCCAGGCCAGGACATAGGGAGACCCTCTGTGGTGACGCTAGGCAGTACAGGCTACATTAATCAACCTGGGAGGTATAGAGCCAGAGAGAATAACAGGTTCTGTCTGGGTCCAGCAGACTAAATAGAAAATCGCCTTTATGGGCATTACAGCAGAAGACTGTCCCTTCCCTACACTGGCCGGCACTCTGGCAAGATCTCCCCTTTCTCACTGGGTATGTGCTAGTAACATTCCTCAGGCTGTGATGCCAGATGGTTTCCTGTTTGGCTGGCTGCTTTGGGGCGTGATGATGTTTATTAATTATATGTTGTGGGTTGTTTTGCTTATATTCCTGCTCCTGTAACTATTGATATGGCTCTTACTGGACTGAAGGTCATACATTCAACCACTTCCCAATAAGAGGCCTCCAAACAGTGGGTACTACACATTAGGGACATAGGACTGGAAGGGACCTCCTGGATCATCGATTCCAGCCTCCTGCTATTGCTGGCAACCCGGTCATGTTATCCCATTCATAAATGTATCAAGCTCTATCTTAAAACTACCTGGGTTGTTTGACTCCACTACACCTTTTAGGAGGCTGTTCCAGAATGTCACTCCTGTGACAGTTAGAAATCTTCTAATTTCCAGCACAAATTTACTCCTGGTCAGTTTATACCCATTTGTTCTTATGCCAACATTGCCCTTAAATGACTCTTCACCCTCCCTGATGTTTACCCATGATGAATTGATAGAGAACAATTAAATCCCCTCCCAGCCTTCATTTTCCTAGGCTAAACTGGTGAAGCTCGTCCAGTCTCCTCTCATGAGATAGAACCTCCATTCCCTTGATCATCCTGATCATTCTTCTCTGCACCTCTTCCAGTTTGAATTCATCTTTCCTGAACATCGGGGACCAGAACTGCACACAGTAGTCCAGATGAGGTCTTATCACTGGCTTGTACAATGGCTAAGGCTACAATTTAGTCATGGAGGTCACGGAAGTCACAGAATCCATAACTTCCAGTGACCTCCGTGATTTCAGCCTGCAGCAGTCGGGAGCTGCAGGGTCCCCCACCGACCATGGGGGCAGCGATCTCCTAGGCACCCCCACCACCTCTGGCGGCCCCCAGAAATCCAAGACACCGCAGGTGGTAGTGGTACCCTTCAGCTTCCAACTGCTGCAGGCGGTGGGGAATCCCCAAGCTCCCAACAACAGCAGGTGGTGGGGGCCCCTGGAGCTGCGGGTGATGGGGAATCTCCCGAGCTCCTGGCCACCGCAGGCCCCTGGAGCTGCAGCGGAGGGGTACCTCGCAGCTCCCTGCTGCCATGGGCGGGGGAGCACCCCACAGTTCCTGGCCATCGTGGGTGGTGGGGGGACCCCTGGAGCTGTGGGCGGCAGGGATACCCTGCAGCCCCCAGCTGCTGCAGGTGGTGGGAGCCCCACAGCTCCCAGCCATGGGTGGCAGGGGACCCTGGAGCTCCTAGCCGCCACACAGCTGCCCCGCCACAGGCAGTGTGGGGACCTGCAGATCCCCATTTTGTCACTGATATTTTTAGCAAAAGTCAGGGACAGGTCACAGCTTCCATGAATTTTTCTTTATCCCTGTCCCTGACTTTTACTAAAAATATCCGTGAGAAAATCTTAGCCTTAAAAATTTCATTAATGCCATAAATAAATGAAATAAATGTCAGATTAAGTAAATGGTTCCTCCAAGCTGCTTGACCAATGCTCTGGAAGTGTCCTGCACATTAGCCATTTGAAACCTCCTCACCCAAAAGACCTTTGTACTGGCTTTGTATGTGTAGGTGTGAGTGTGTGATACTGCCTTCTAGTGACAGGCTCTCAGAGTACGTCTACACTACCTGCCGGATCAGCGGGTAGCGATCGATCTATCGGGGATCGATTTATCGCGTCTAGTGTAGACGCGATAAATCGATCCCCAATCGCTCTCCCGTCGACTGCTGAACTCCAGCTCGGCGAGAGGCGGAAGCAAAGTCGACGGGGGAGCCGCAGCAATCGACCCCGCGCCGTGAGGACGCGAAGTAAGTCGAACTAAGATACGTCGACTTCAGCTACGCTATTCTCGTAGCTGAAGTTGCGTATCTTAGGTTGATCCCCCCCCAGTGTAGACCAGGCCTCAGAGAAGATAAGTAACCTCCTAATTAATTAGGTAAAGGCCTGTGCCTTTGGAACTAAAGAGCTGGAGTGTAAGTCCAGCCCTATGTGAGAGAGTGTGATATCTTTGTCTCTGTTGCCTGCAGAGCAGCATGGATTCACTGTAGTGGGTGCTACCTGTTCAAGAAACTGACAGTGTAAAGTGGTAACCAGTTAGAAAAATTAGCACTATTATTGTTGTTATTATGTGTGGGGAGAACATGCTTTGAGGGATACCTGCAGACGTCTAGATAGTGGCTGGGAAAGACATTAGAGCAGTGGTTCTCAACCTATTTACCATTGTGGACTGCATATGCAGCTCTCTATGTGTTATGTGGACTGCATCCAACTATATATATACTACCTGTATGGCCCTGAGTATGTCACATGGGCCACAGCTGTGGGCTGATTGGGCCACAAGCGGACCCGCAGGCCGTGGGTTGAGAACCACTGCATTAGAGGAACATTGAGTGCGTGAGGCCAATTCAACACGAAGATCTTTTCTTAGGCACTAGAATCTGAAACAATTTTCTCATCTCTCTGTCTCATGTGGCCTGAACCTACTGATTAAGTTTGCCTTGTCGTATCTATTTCCCCTTTCCTTTGGCTCTAACAATTGTACTGAAGGAGGGTGTCACTCATGCCCTAAAGGCAGAGTGAGACCCAGGGACTGGCAAACTGGTTCAATAAAGCTAAATACTCATCCTTTCACCCTCCCTTAATCCCTTGCGGATTTCTAGGGATGAATGCAGGCTTATCCTGCTTTAAGTTTCTAAAATGTTTGGTAACTTTTCTTCCATGTTTTCTTAGATCACTGCCTGTCTAGGCATGTCCTGATTCTTAGAACTGTAAAGCCAGGGAGAGGAAAAAATGTGTTTGTGATATATATTTGTAATATTTCCAGTTTTGCCATCCCAAGCATTCAAAAAGCTTGAGTAGAGCTGGTTGAAAATTTTGCACTGGAAAATGCTATTTCCTTGAAATGCAAACCTTCTGTCGGAACATGTCAGTTTCAATAAAATTTTATTTTGGAAAAACAAATCAAAATGCAGCATTGAAATGTTCAATTTTCACCTTTTCAGAACAGAATGTTTCAATTTTTCATTTCAACATTTATTTTACATTATATTATAAAATACATTTTTAAAATTGAAATAACATGTCAATCAACACATTTTGATTTTATTGAACCTAAACAATCTGGGTGACCCAAAATGAAATTTTTCCAAAAAATTAATTTAGTGGGAAATTGCAAAATTCATTGTTTTTTTTTCTTCAATTTGAAACAAACAAAAAAATTGAAATAGCAAAATTTCCCACAAAACAGAAATTCTGAATTGGGACTCCAAAAAACATGAGATTGGTTTAAAAATCATAAGCCTTTTAAAAATAACTTCAAGATTTTTAGCTTTGCCTCCTAGTGTTCTGGCCTTAAGGTTTCACATTTTCAACTTTTTCTCCACAACCATGAGAGCTAGAAATTACATTTTTAAAATGAAAGCTGAGATTCTGACCTAGTCACATGAATCCCGGAGCTGGAGCTTTAATAACAGTACCAACTGTCACTGTATTTCATCAAGGACTGATAGCAAAAAGTGTTGGCTATATTGTATGAGAGCTTTGTGGGGGTATGGTGAGAGCGCCTTGGGTTTTCACACACAGAGGCTCTTGTGTTCCCCTCCAGTTGGAAGCTTTTAAGATTCAATCTTCACAAAATTAGCACCTAGGTCTCCAGAGGAGAAAGGCATAACCCCAATGATGATCTCATCTTCCTTCATCCCATTACGTGGGTGAGTATGTGGTCAGACTGTGCTGGGTTGTTTTTCCTTGTTTAGGGGTAGTTAGCAGTTTGTTTTCCATACACAAAGAGCAAAATATCCACTTTAGCTTTAGAGCTAGATTAGATCAAGATTAAGGAAGAAAATGACAATAGACAAAAGCAAAGTCCCCATGAGAGAGCACTCTGTAGGTATGTCTACACAGCACCTAGACACCTGCAGCTGGCCCATGCCAGCTGACTCAGGCTCACAGGGCTTGGGCTATGTGGCTGTTTCATTGCTGTGTAGACTTCCAGGCTCAGGCTGCAGCCCGAGTGCTGGGACTCTCTCACCTTGCAGGATCCTAGGGCCCATGCTCCAGCCCGAGCATGGAAGTCTACATGGCAGTGAAACAGCCCCTTAGCCTGAGCCTCATGAGCCTGAGTGGGCTGGCATGGGCCCGCCACTGGTGTCTAGTTGCTGTGTAGACATACCCTGTGTGTTCACTGCAGAGTTAGCCCAGGATCTTACTTGGGTGTTGCCACTAACCCCCCTCCCATCCACACATAAAAACCCTCTCAGCCAAGTGTGGTGCAGCTTTGGACTAGCTGGGCTGGCCTGGAGCTATAGGCTAAAATTTGAGTGAGGCTTTCACTTGGCTGGTAACCTCCCCACTTTGCAGTGTGAAGATACAGGCTTAAACCACCCGAGTTCTGATAGTCCTCCAGTGCCTTCTCACAATCCCTCCCATGTGCCCAGAAGGACAGACACATGCTCCCACAGTTCCCTGGGAAAGAATTATAGAGCAGCTCAGCTTGCTGCAGCTCCAAGAGCAGTGGGATGTGTCCCCAAAGGTCTTAGCAACCCACATGAGGAGTGCAGCACTAGTGAGATCACAGTAGGTAGCTGTCCCTGCAGTCAAGCAGAGTTCTTAGGCATTTAAAGGTGCAATGCTCAGAAATTAAATATCCCCTTGCCAGGTTGCAAAGTTAGTCTGTGCTGCATTTTGTTTCCCAGCCAAGTTGAGGAGTGTGGATTTTGCATGATTCATTGAACCCTGGTGGAGGGGTGGACTATAGGCTTGTGTGAATGGTTTTCCCTCTCTCACTGCCACATTATCATAGTGTAAGGGGCAGGCTCTCGTTTTGTTAGCTTTCTGGCTTTGCTTTTGATAGCTATCAGCCAGGTAGAGAAGGAGGCATGTGCATCATAATTCTTTGGTAAACTAGCAGAGAAGGTCTCCTCTCTGGAGAAATACTGGGCTAGGCAGACTGAACTGTCCCACTGAACCTAGATGCACTCCCTCCAGGTGAGGCTTGGGTCATATTGGGGAGGCTGCAGGGTGTGCTGGAAGCTTGCACTGTCTCTGCCAACTCTATACCAGTTTTTAGGTGAGCAGAGAGCTTCAGGCCTCAGGGGCTGGTGCTCCGGGACCTTCTACCTGCTCCAATAGTCACTTCATAGCAGGTGGCCGCTGGGTAAATCCTAATCCCCTGGGGGATTGTACTCTCTCTTTATTCACTGGGGAAGGATGGAGCATGACAGCACAGAGGGATGAGTCTCTAACTAGGGGCAGAGAGAGCCAGATTGGGGAGGGGGACACTTAAGAGCAGCTCAGGGGTGCAGCACGCAAAGGCATAACAGTACCTACCTCTTAAATAGCACATTCCATTAGTAGATCTCAAAATGCTTCACAAAGAATGTACGTATCATTATCTCCATTTCACATTTGGGGAAACTAAGGCACACAATGAGGAAATAACTTGCCTAAGTTTACCTAGCAGGCTAGTGGCAGAGCTGGGAATAGAGTCCAGGTCTTCTGAATTCCAGTCTAGTGCTGTAGTTACTTCTCCACCAAGACAAACCTCCCATGGCTCATCTGAGGGACTCCTGCTGATGCATAGCATGGGGTAGAGAAGGGAAGGAAGTGCTAATGCTTCACCCCTTCCACCTTTTCCTCCAGCGACCCTGAACTGCTGTTGCACACCTCTTTCCCAAATCACCATGCCTCTGGTGGGGCAGGGGCCTGGAGGGAATGAGTCTCTGGAGGGCTCAATGTAGGGGAGAGGACTTTGGAGCATGAAGACACTGTGAAGAGTGGGTGTCAGGCTGGAGGGCTGCCCAGAGCAAAGGGGACCAGAGGAGGAGGGGGATGCTCAGCATCAGTTTTGGAGTGCAGCAGGAGGCAGAGGAAAAGCACCAGGTGATACAAGGCACCCAAACCACCTTAATTCTGCCCTGTAGAAATACTCTGAGATGATCAGAAACTCAGATTACCTTACCCATCTATAGCAAGGAGTGCTATCTAATGAGGGACCAAAGCAAGCTAAGAATGACTCCTATTCATCAGGTACAATCAGGCTGCTTTATGATCTTATGCTCCTACATCTACAGGTAGAAGAGTGTTTAACATTTCTGATTAGATAAATAACACTCTGAAGGCAAATGTTCCCTCCCTTCAAGAAGGGCCCAAGCCTGCATGGCCCTGAGGGCACTCAGCGCCTTACAGACTCAGGGCAAGTCAACACTTAAAACGCTGCAGTGGAGCAGCTGTACCAGTGCAACTGTGCTGCTGTAGTACTTCTGTGAAGACACTACTATGCCTATGGGAGAACTTCTCCCGTCAGCATGGTAGCTATGTCGGTGTGAGAAGCTCTCCCGTCGACATAGCGCTGTCTACACCCGGGGTTAGGTTGGTATAACTGCGTCGCTCCGGGGGATGGATTTTTCACCCCCCTGCATGATGTAGTTATACTGACGTAAGTTTGTAGTGCTGACCTGGCCTCAGTCCATGTGGAAGCCAATTCTCCAAATGTCACTGTATGTCTCCATATAAATACTCCATCTGTCTGGGACATGAACATAAAGCACTCATATGGAAAGAGCAAAGGTCCACAGTCAGTAGTGGAGATATGTTACATACTGTATGAAACATTATAAAAGCAGTGTTCCATGGTGCACATTTTTGTTACTATATGTGCCGAGACGGGAAGATGGCAGACTGGTAAGGTAGTTCGGGTGTCCAGTGTGAGCAGTGCCTTAAACTCTGCATTACTTGGTTTTCTAACATTCATTAGTTTTTTAACTCTAATATTCTTGAAAGGTAAAATCCTCTCAAACCACCGACATGTGCCACCTTCAACTTGAATTCCACCTTAGCAAAGGTGGTTTCATGTGAGATATACATAGAGGAGACAGAGAAAAAGAGGGAGAAAAATCAGTAATAAAATGAAAAGCAGTTGCCTCTGGAGTTGTAACAGGCATTTCTTTAACAGTACACAACACTCAACAATTCAGGGTAAGGCGGCAGGAGCACCATATACAACTGAAACTGCAGCAGGAATTTAGGGAGGCAAGTTATAATTATCCAAGCTGGAATTTGGCCTGAACACTGAGCTCACACCCCAACTCCAGCAAAAAAGACAATGAGGTCTGTGCTTGACCCCAGTGCTTCATGATCTGTTTAGTAAAGCCTTTTTTACTGCCAGACTCCTGGCAGCTAAGGGTTAAAGTCAATTATCAGGTGATGGGAAAGTTGAAAGACAGTTATTTGACAGCTGAAAATAAAGGTCAATAATTTTCTTAGAAATGTTCTGTACATAGTGTACAAGCTGAAAATGCATCACCCGTAATTAAAATCCGTCCATCTGTCAAACCTATGTTGGTGTACCCAGGCAAAAGTTAGGGTGTTCCTGTATATTGGGTAGGAATGTTCAGTTATTCAAGATTTCTGGTCCCAAGTATTCCCTTTTATTAAAAATGAAATACATATATAAGAAAATAACCTCTGCTTGGCTTCTATCAGAGCCAGCAGTATTTATATTAGAAGGTCCTGTGAATGTAATGAACTGCCCAGCATGGTGTCCTCTCCTGCATAAAATCGGAATTGCTCAGCTATGTGTCATTGGCCTTGTTCTGCCTGCAGCTAAAGGCTCCAAAGGGTTGGAACTTGTGCGTTTTGGTGCAGGAGGATCTGAGCTCTAACTCCACAGCTGCTGTGATGCTCCAGGTGGCCATGGTGTGAAGTTTTAAGGACCCACACATTTGTTAATGAAAAAATGTTATAATCAGGAAGAACTTTAATCTCTCTAACACAGGGGTAGGCAACCTACGGCACATGTGCCAAAGGTGGCATGCGAGCAGATTTTCAGTGGCACTCACACTGCCCGGGTCCTGGCCACCGGTCCGGGGGGCTCTGCATTTTAATTAAATTTTAAATGAAGCTTCTTAAACATTTTTAAAATCTTATTTACTTTCTATAATATATAACTAAACTATTGTTGTATGTACTTATAGAAAGAGACCTTCTAACAACGTTAAAATGTATGACTGGCACGCGAAACCTTAAATTAGAGTGAATAAATGAAGACTCGGCACACCACTTCTGAAAGGTTGCCGACCCCTGCTCTAACATGTAATGGCCTCATCTTCGGGGAGGGGGCAAACTATCTGTGGCCGTCCTGAGGCTTGTGGATCTGGGACACAATTGCAATGGAAAATACCAACATGGTAGGAATACAGTACTTGGATCTGTGTCTTTCCTTCTAGATTATACAGAGGGATAGAATAATTCTGCTCAGACCCAAAGGACTCTGGCCAAGATTTTCAAACATGGCTGCCTAATGTTAGGCTCCTAAGGACATATTTAGGCATCTAAACCAGTGACCTCACTTTCAAGGATGCTGAACACTCAACACCTCCGACTGACTTCCATCAAGAGAGAATGGAACCTTTAGTTCCAGTGGGCTGGGCTCCATCACACACTGTTCACTTCCCAGTGCTTTCCCTCCTCTATCTCTACTAATTGAAGCCTGCAAGGGAGCTTGTAAAAGTCAGCTTCTGCTGACCACCCGTGACCCTTTTCTATTGTGATCCACCCAGTGCAGCTGAGTCAGGGGACAGCCTCTGAATATCATGACCAGTTTATGTGACCTGCCTTGTATCCTGCTGCTGCATGCCTGGGAAATACTCTCTTGGCTGTACAGCTCCTCAGAGCAAGACAAAAATCTTCTGCCTGGTTCTGTCAGTGGCTTTTCTTTGAGGTGGAATGTGTTATGCTTTCCATACACAAAGCTGGCTACATTTTGGCAGTGGGTGATGAATCCCTCTGTAAACGATATCAAGGCTGTGGGTTCTCTCAGGATGAAAAGCAGTCTTTGAATCCTCTTCCAGCAGGGGTTCCAGCGCTGCCAGGGCTGCAGCAGGGGAATAGCTTTTGAGCTGTTGGCCTCCTGTTCATGTAACCAGCTTAGCAGGAGTGCTTCTAACTTCCTCCCTGTGACCTGTGTAAATATACCACAGATCAGATTTAAAGAGTAGGTGTGTGTCACCAAAACCACAGACTTGCCTGGGGGAAACTGCCTGCCCTTTGAAATGCCGTCTGCTTGGCATTCGTCACTCCTGGCTCCAGGAAGGGAGGGGGGAGGGGGGTTGTTGCTGTTTTTGTTACAAAGATGATGAAAAATAAGAGAAATTTTTGAGAAGGCCAATGAAAATGATTAGTGGGCTGGAGGGACTGACATGTGAAGAGAGATTGGAAACCTGACTATGTATTGTTTGACTAAACATTGGCTCTAGGGGGAATGATAGGCATCTACGAGGATCTGATGTGTGTAAACACCATAAAGAAGGGGGAGGAACTAAACAAGATCAAACTGAGCAAAGGGAAATCCAGGCTGCATAATTGGGAAACATTTCCCTTAAGTGAGGTCTATTAGTCCCTGGAATAGTCTCCCCAAAGGAAATGATGAAAGACTCGTTGCTGGGATATGTCTGATGTGACTCTTTCAGCCCTTTTATGGACACTTTTTCAAACAACTATCTCTTGTCATACAGCAGTCTAATCCAAAGGGCAGGTACTGAGCCCGGTTCTGATTTCAGCTACACCAGGGTGATTCTGAAGCTACTCCTGATTTATGCCAATATAAGTGAGAAAAGACTGGGGCCCATACGTTGCAAATTGACTGTAAAAGTGACATTTTGAAGTTCAATTTATTACTCTCAGTGATTCCAGATCAAATATGGAGCACTTACAAGTAAGTAATATAGTGTTTTCTAATTGGTAGCCTTTGCAAGCTTGACCTGGGCTCTGCTCTCAGGGTCAAGCTGGGATCTTTCCTGCTTGGCCATCATTAAAGCTTGACTTCAGTTCCATTCCCCAGGTGAGTAGTGTACAGAATATTCCTCTTTGTACTCCTGAACTGAGCAAGACTTTCAGAGCAGAAAAACCTCACATCAGACAGTTCTCAGTGAGCCGTGTAGTTTTTCAGCCTTTTCTCACATCGTTCAGACCTCTGCTGCCACTCTGTGGCCGTTACAATCACTGCAGTAGAATGGATTTTTTACTTCCGTTCTGCATGTGTGTGCTTCTACTGATCCCAAGCTGTTGAACTGAAATCACGGAATGAAGCACCAAGAGGGAGCATAGTGCCCATATTTTAAAAAAGGAAGAAAGAGAACCCGGGGAACTACAGACAGGTCAGCCTCACTTCAGTCCCTGGCAAAATCATGGAACAGGTCCTCAAGGAATTCATTTTGAAGCACTTGGAGGAGAGGAAGGTGATCAGGAACAGTCAACATGGATTCACCAAGGGCAAGTCATGCCTGACCAACCTGATTGCCTTCTATGATGAGATAACTGGCTCTGTGGATATGGGGAAAGTGGTGGACATGATATACCTTGACTTTAGCAAAGCTTTTGATATGGTCTCCCACAGTATTCTTGCCAGCAAGTTAAAGAAGTATGGATTGGATGAATGGACTATAAGGTGGCTAGATTGTCAGGCTCAATGGGTAGTGATCAACGGCTCAATGTCTAGTTGGCAGCCGGTATCAAGCGGAGTGCCCCAGGGGTCAGTCCTGGGGCCGGTTTTGTTCAACACCTTTATTAACGATCTGGATGATGGGATGAATTGCACCCTCAGCAAGTTCGCAGATGACACTAAGCTGGGGGGAGAGGTAGATATGCTGGAGGGTAGGGATAGGGTCCAGAGTGACCTAGACAAATTGGAATATTGGGCCAAAAGAAATCTGATGAGGTTCAACAAGGACAAGTGCAGAGTCCTGCCCTTAGGAAGGAAGAATCCCATGCACCGCTACAAGCTGGGGACCGACTGGCTAAGCAGCAGTTCTGCAGAAAAGGACCTGGGGATTACAGTGGACGAGAAGCTGGATATGAGTCAGCAGTGTACCCTTGTTGCCAAGAAGGCCAACAGCATATTGGGCTGTATTAGTAGGAGCATTGCCAGCAGATCGAGGGAAGTGATTATTCCCCTCTATTCGGCACTGGTGAGGCCACACCTGGAGTATTGCGTCCAGTTTTGCTCCCCCCACTACAGAAAGGATGTGGACAAATTGGAGAGAGTCCAGCAGAGGGCAACGAAAATGATTAGGGGGCTGGGTCACATGACTTATGAGGAGAGGCTGAGAGAAGTGGGCTTATTTAGTCTGCAGAAGAGAAGAGTGAGGGGGGATTTGATAGCAGCCTTCAACTACCTGAAGGGGGGGTCCAAAGAGCATGGAGCTCGGCTGTTCTCAGTGGTGGCAGATGACAGAACAAGAAGCAAGGGCCTCAAGTTGCAGTAGGGGAGGTCTAGGTTGGATATTAGGAAACACTATTTCACTAGGAGGGTGGTGAAGCACTGGAATGGGTTATCTAGGGAGCTGGTAGAATCTCCATCCTTAGAGGTTTTTAAAGTCAGGCTTGACAAAGCCCTGGCTGGGATGATTTAGTTGGTGTTGGTCTTGCTTTGAGCAGGGGGTTGGACTAGATGACCTCCTGAGGTCTCTTCCAACTGTAATCTTCTATGATTCTATGGAGGCGCACTGAGTTCTGCATTCGAGGAACATCTCTCCCAGTGCCAAGCCATGCTAAGTGTGTCTCATCTTGGAGCACTAGTGTTTGCAGATTTTGCATGTGTTAAAAAAATCTGAACATTTTTCCTGGCTCAGATCAAATTAACTCAGCACTGCCCCTCAGATAAACTTCACCTCCAAACTTGAACCCTGAACCCTTATGGGGAGATTTGGATAAATTTAGGTAGTAGTAGAATTTTCATTCATTTAATTTCTGCAGCTGTCTCTGTGCTTCCAGTTTGTGAATGAGACTAGAGACACTAAAATGCCATCCAGAGGGCAAGATCATTGGGGTTTTCTTGCAAAAAGTGTCTTTGGGGGGAATATCCCATTTGCTTTGTCAGTGTGGCACAGACCTTGTAAACGACCTTTAACCTGGCACCATGCATTGTGATGCCATTGCTGTAAGGTCAGTATTGCCTCATTGCTACAGGCAGGGAACTAAAAGGAACCTCCCTTTTGAACCAAGTCATTAGGAACCATGTTGGGGCATGTCTCAGCTGGGAAACATCCCCTCTCTGAGCTGAGTCAGTAGAAGCAACACTGGGTGTGACTTGGCTGGGAGATGTCTTCTTCCCCTGAGCCACTCATTAGGAGCCATGCTGAGCATGTTGGCTGGGAGCTGATCTGTGCAGATCTCCCAATGTGCTCAGAAAGAAATCTGAACATTTGTTGCTTCTTGAACTGGATGACAAGTCAAGGCCTCTGTTATCATGAATGAGTCCCCTATTGAGCCAGTCGAGTGTATTTTGGCTCTGATTCATTATTAACCCCCTCTATACAAAGCAGCAGATTTCTATGCCTGCAATTCTTCAGCTGTCACTGAGCTCCTTATACTGCGCTCATTATCATAGTATCTGAGCGCCGTCCAGTAGTACATTAAGAAACATGACTAACACTGTCGTGTATTTGTTCTCTCATCCACTCCTCCAGAGGGAAGTGTATGCAGTGGAGTGTCTCGTACACACACACACACACACACACACACACACACACACACACACACACACGTTATTGTTTATGGTAAAGAAGGCATGTCAAAGAAACTTTTCTTGCACTTACAATGTAAGATGGTGAGGTTTACGATGGTCCTTAGTTCCTGTGGGAACCTCAAAGCCCAAAGCCCTAGACCTCAGTGTAGTCTGAGAAGCCCTTAGGGCCAAGAGTGCAGGTGTCTCAACTAGTGGGGTCAAGAAAGTCTGTTCTGGAGAAGCTCCAGGATTTCTCGGCACTTGTTTAGAAAAAGTTGGATAATTCCAGATATTCTGCTAGCAGGCTGATTTAGATACATACATTGTTATAGTTATTGTAACATACATATATTGTTACAGGAAACATAATGGCTATGATGGCGCATGAGAATTATGTACAGGTATTTAATAGGTATATAAGCCAAGAAACAAAAGGAATTCTTTAGGGAGGCCTGCGGGGGTATAAATAGAGAACAGGAAAATAAGAAAAGAGAGAAAATTAAATCTGGATACCAGGAAATATTTCTTAATAATGAGGGGTCTATGAGGCTGTAGGGTAGTCTCCCCAAGGGAAGTGGTGGAAGATCCATGGCCTTAGGGGCTGGCAGTAGACATGACTTTAGACAACTCTGGCCATCTGTAGGTCACCTGGAGGCATCATTCTCGGAATTGCATGTCCCTAGGAAGGGAAAATAATCTTTCCGACTGTCTGGAAGTTGAATCTAGACAAATTCAGACTGGAAATAAGGTGTAAATTTTTAATAGTGAGAGTAATTAACCATTGGAACAATTTACCAAGAGTTGTGGTGGATTATTTCAGGGAAGTTCTATGGCCTGTGTTATCCAGGAGCTCAAACTAGACCACAATGGTCCCTTCTGGCCTTGGAAGATATTAATCTGTAACTTCACAACCACTATTTTCCATTTACAACATGAAATGCAGCTATTTCCTCCAGCGCTCCCTTCTCCACACACATATCTCAGAATTCATTCCTTCAAAGGAGGAGTCAGTTCCCTCTGAACTTTACAGGCTCAAACATGTCTCCAGGCTGCTTGGAGTATGGGAAGCTTCAGGCCTCATAGTTCTTGGTTGCTTGGAAGATTTCTTTCTTCTGTCATGTTCTCATTTAATTCCTTCCTGGCCATTTGGTAGGGGAGCTTCTCTCTTCCTTCCCAACTGCTGGGATAACGGGGTGGCTGTGGGATAGGAATAGGGTTGCCAACTTTCTATTTGCAGAAAACCGAACATCCTTGCCTTGCCTCGCCCCTGCCCTGCCCCTTCTCTGAGGCTTCGCCCCTGCTCACTCCATCCCCCCTCCCTCCATCACTTGCTCTCCTCCACCCTCGCTCACTTGCTTATTTTCACAGAGCAGGGGCAGGGGGGTGGGGTGCAGGGTGGGGGGGTGAGGGATCTGGCTGGGGGTGTGGGCTCTGGGGTGGGGCCGGAGATGAAGGGTTCGGGGTGCAGGAGGGGGATCCAGGCTGGGGGTTGGAGCCGAGGGATTCAGAGTGTGGGAAGGGGGCTCCAGGCTGGGGCAGGGGATGGGGTGTTGGAGGGGGTACAGGCTCTGGGCTGGGGGTGCAGGCTCTGGAATGGGGCCAGAAATGAGGGGTTCAGGGTGCAGGAGGGGCTCTGGGCTGAGGCCAAGAGGTTCAGAGTGAAGGAGGGGGCTCAGGGCTGGGGCAGGGGCAGGGCGTTGGGGTGTGGGAGGGGGTTTGGGGTGCGGGCTCCAGGTGGCGCTTATCTCAGGCAACTTCCGGAAACGGCTGGCATGTCTCTCTGGCTCCTAGGTGGAGGTACGGCCAGGTGGCTCTGCGCATTGCCACTGCCTGCAAGCACCACCACTCCCACAGCTCCCATTGTCTGCGCTTCCTGGCCATTGGGAGCCGGCGCTTGGGGCAGAGGCAGCAGGCGGAGCCCCGGTAACTGCCCCTATGCCTAGGAGCCAGAGGGAGATTCTGGCCGCTTCCTGGGAGCCATGCAGAGCTTGGCAGGCACCCTGCCTGCCCCACTGCAGGCAGCCAACTGGACTTCTAATGACCCAGTCAGCGGTCCCTTTTCGACCAGGTGTTGCGGTCGAAAACCTGATGCCTGGCAACCCTCGTCAGGAATAAGGGGCACCAGCAGCAAAGCTGTGGGGTGGGGGGGAGAATGTGCATCTCTATTTTATAAGTGCATGCTATGACTCCTCAGACAGCTGCAGACAAATGACCTAACTTGCAGGCTGGGGAATCTTGCTCACAAGTTGAATTTCTGTGGGGCTGTATCTTTGTTCTTCCAGAGATTTTACAATCTGCTTAGATACGTTAGGGAAGTGGACCCCAACCTTTTGGTGGCCAGTAGCACATTCATGTTTTCAGAAGAGTGTGGCGGGCGCGAACAATTTTCAAGGCTTATTTTGTATTTGTACATTAAATAATATGAAAAACATCATATTTAATATTGCATAATATATGAATCCAGAGAGACAGAGAACACCGGCGCCCGCAGCCCCGGAGTACTCTGTCCCCAGCAGGCGCGGGGCCCCAGCTTCTCCCCCCTGCTGGGCACTAGCCGGACGCACATAAATGCCCCGGTGGGTGCAATGGTGCCCGCGGGCACCACGTTGGGGACCACTGCGTTAGGGTGTTATCTCTGAGGGAGCACATCCAGAGCTGCCGAGCTGCTGGCTCTTCTCAGCTTTCTCTCTTTGGAATTGCCTCTTTCTTTCATTCCCCTGCATCAGAAGCATGGTAACCAAACCTTCCATGCCGCTTGGGCCATGCCCTTCCTTGGATTCCAGTCAACAGTCTCAAGCTGTTTGAAGGGGATGCCCAAGTCTGATCTTTCCCAGTGACTTTCTGGTGCATCTGTTGCATGGCTGTGGCTCGAAAAGGGGGAGTGGATATTTCCCTGGCCAGAAACGTACCACAGCAGATACCAGATTGAGATTCACTCCTGCTGCTTTCTGCTCCCTTATGACATGTTTCAGAGAGAGAGAGGGAAGTGAAGTTAGGACTGGCACAATGTGCCCAATTGTCAGCTCAGGAGATTGAAATCTTCTGTCCCCAGAACAGGTACAGCATAGGCATAGCAGGGCAGATTGCCAGCATGCCTCATCCATCACAAATGTACTTGAGCCCTGCAGGGAGAAGGTCGTTCAGTCCTTGGCCTTCTCTGGTGAGGTTGACAGTGCCACTAGGGAGGGATTATGTTTTTTGTAGCATGAACATGTGTCTGCTAGGAGCTGAACTGAGGACTATTAATGTGTTTCATACAGACACCACCAAAAAGCCATCACTATCATCTACAAATTATCCCAGCCAGCTCATGGCTCAGAGTAAATCCTGGGATAGTATATTTAGGAGGGAATGGTTTCTTCTTCAGTCACTGCAGCCCTTGCCTGGATATTACACCTGGCAGCTTTAGCCTAGAGATTAAGTGCATGCAGTACTGCTTGCATTGCTGGATTTTTATTTTATACTTCTGCTGAATGACAAAGCTGATCTTTGCATTCTCTTAAAATCATTTAAAAAAGTTCTTTAAAAATATAGTTAAGTTTTGTGTACCATTAAAATAGATGGGTTTAGGGGTGATGGTTTGAGTCAGTTCTTTATTTTGTTGTATATACATGACTCTGTCGTGGGCTGTGATTGAGTAGGAGACCAGGAAGGAAGGGAGGAATCTCCCTTCCTCACACAAAAGGCCCTATCTCATCTCTAGCTCTCAGTCAATAGCTGGCCAACAAGGAATGTATCTTTTCCTGTGGTTGTCTGGTCAATGAAAGCTTCCTCTTGATCTTGATCATTGGCTCGTAGAGCTTTGTTATAAGCTCTGCCATCTTGCACAAATACATTGCTTCCATCCCTAATGAGGTCATCACCAGAGATGGATCTCACACTTGACTGGCTGATCGAATTTTGGGAAAGACAGGCAGCTTAGAAATTTTCGCTCTCCCTCGAGAAATTTTGCATCCCACTCTAATGGCACAAACACTCTTTCTCTCCTTCTTCCCAGGAACAATGCTGCCTTCAAGGCTGTCATTACTCCATCTGACTCAGTCTGAGTTGCCACCTCACAGATCTCAGACCTCCTTAGAGGCTTCCTGCAGCTATTGACTCTTTTGTGTTGATGCAGACCTCTGGGGAAAGGTGCAGGCTGTTCCTGTCTGCCAGGGAGCATTCTGGACCAGCTTGTTTCGGGAATGGCAGGTGCCTCATGGAGTTTATTCAGCAGGACTCCAGGCCTCCAAATCTTGCCTGGAAAAACAGAAATGTCACCTTCCAAAGGGGGTGTACAAACTATGTGCTGCTTGGCCATGCAGAAAAGAAGAGGGACCTGGGGTGCACAATATCTGCAAATATCTGAGGATGTAAATGCCAAAGAGGTTGTGGAATTATTTAAGATAGTAACTAGGACTAATGGGGTAGCACTGAGCAAAGGGGAAATGTTCAGGCTGAATATCGGCAGGCATTCTGCAGTAGGGTTTTTGGCTCCTGTTAGGATCATCTGGGTGTAACCCACAGGATCCATTTCTCATAGTGAAGGGCGGGAAATATGATGGACCCTGCCCCTTCTTCTAATATGATGGACCCTGCCCCACAAAGGGTGGCAGATGGAATGGGATCCACATGTATGCGTGCAAAGGCTCCATTTCCACCTGTACTGAGCAGCAGGGTCAGGGTTTGTGCAGGAAAACAGACATGGCTCTGAGTGTTTATGGCATCTGCAGAGCAACTTGGTGGGTGTTACAGCCTCACTATCTTATCGGTCTTTTTTACTATGGAAGAGATTGTGTTACTCACAGAACTGAGTGGCTGATGGCAGTAGCTAGAGTGGTATATACACACATCTGTCGAAGCACCTCTGTCCTGAATTGCAGCACCCTCTGTTGTTTCAGTCTTGCTCTGCACCGCAGCTCTGCCAGTGACCTCACTCTTGACCCACTGTTGTAGGCCTGGGCATGACTTAGTACACCATGCTGCATTACGTGCATCATCTTTTTAGGAAACATGGGAGTGCATCTAATCAGTATATTTGCTTGGGCTATTACATTATCAGACTGCAAACTGCTGTCTGACTTTGGCAGACTAAACTGGCTGGGTGAGTCCCTGTGCTATGGTATGTGTGTGACCCAAGTGCCCCATGTTGGCAATGGATGGGGGTACACAGTTACAAGTCTATACCCAAGGATTTGCCTAGACATGCCCAGACAGGCATGTTTCTCCTGTGATCAGCATGATATTTCACCAAAGAAGGCTGTGTACATAGGCGCCAGCTTCCTCCAGGCCTGGGGGTGCTCAACCCCCCCACTCTGCCCCAAGCCCCCACCCTGTCCCGCCTCTTCCCTCCCATTTCTGCCCCTCCTCCCAGTGCGCCCTGTCCCCGCTCCAGCTGATCGCAGCAGGCGGGAGGCACTGGGAGGGATCAGGAGGCACTGATCAGCGGGGCAGCAGGCAGACGGGAGGCTTTGGGGGGAGCTGGCTAAGCATCCACTAATTTTTTTCCATGGCTGCCTATGGCCATGTGTGGTCTCTGCCGAAAGTTAAGAACTCACTGGTCATCATAGTTATTGTGGGGTGGATGGATGGAAAAATGTTAAGAGTTATGTAAGAACTTTGTGTTCCAAAGCTGCTGGAGGTGAAACTGGTCATCTGGGGTAGGGTGGTTCTCATGGCTAACTCACTCAAGAGTGGGAACAGCTGACAATCTATCGGCCCAGCCCAGCCAAGTGTTTACACTCTGACAAGGTGCAGAGTTGGGCCTTTACAGAGCACAAAAAGCCCAAGAAAAAGGTCTTGACTAGGGGTTAGCATCAGGGCAAACTGAAGTTAACAAAATGCCCTGGTTATGAAAAGAGACAAAAGGTCTGGAACTGTCTAATAGGAGAAAGAAGGGCTCATGGCAGTATCCATTAGGGAGGCAATACTCTGTCAGCATCTCATGAAAAGTGGATCCCAGCACTCTAGACCTGATACTTGAAGTGCTATATGGACTGACTGTTGGTGAGAAATACCACGTTAGACAGGAAAGGAACTTGTTAATAAATATAGGCTCTAGATTGTTTTATATTTTTCTTTTATCTGTAGTTATATATTTCCAATCCTTATACTTGCTTCTATTTGAATCTTTACCTTAAGCTTTGTTAAATAAACTTTAACTTCTCTTTGTTTTTACTATAGACACCAGTAAGTGCTGTGTTCTAAGGAGAGTGTTGTAACTGAGGTCAAACTAGTGAGCTGGTGGGCACTGCTTCCATGGGGGGCAGTGAATCTGTGTGCACTGAGAGTATCCAGAGGCCAAGGGACTGGGCACTTGAGTGTAATGCAGTGGGGTGTACAGACAGTTTAGCAGGATACATGCCCCGGGGCCAAAGCAGAACTCTGGGAGCTAACTACCTCCAGAAATTTAGCAACAGGTTCTCTCTGCTGTGCCTCAAGGACTCAGGAAGCCTAAGGGCTGGGAAGTGCAAATTGCTAGCCTGAAGAGGGGAAGAGTGGGGCAATCAGAGCCCAGGGTAGGGCACTTGTGTTGCCAGCAGCCAGTTGTTTTGGGTGAGTTTCCCTCGGTGGGCACAAACAAGGCTCCCTCGACCCATAAGCAGGCAGTAGCAATTCACCTGTACCCATGGGTAACCTCAAAAGTGTCACAATGTGCCACATGACCTTGTAGCTTATGCCAATGGGCACACCATTTTTTCTTTGAAAATTGTATTAATTTGAAGCTCTCATGGCAGCTTATAAAAGGTTGGGGAAAATGCAGTGTTATGCTGCCTGATTGGCTCACGACTAGGAGTGCCTACCTCAGTGCAGATGGTCAGAAAACAAGGCAGACACCCTAAACTGATGGTATGTGCTATAATTAGATCTCACCAAGCCAGTAACAAATGTGAAATCCTGGACCACTATCCCAGTCTTACCATGGAGTCACAGACAGTCCCCTTATACTCTCCAGTCTATCTTGCTACGCAGGCAAGCTGGACTATGTGAAAAATGGTCACTTACACCAGAAATCACACTACATTCAGGTAGCTCCCAGTCCAAAGAAACCAGTCACTTACCCAAGATCTTACACCAAAGACAACGTTGGCAGCCAATTTTATACTAAACTAACTAAAGGTGTATTAGCTAAAAAAAAGGAAACGAGAGTCATTGAGAGGTTAAAGCAGGTAAAAAATATGCACAGGTGAGTCACAGTCTGTAATTCCAAATGGTAGCAGAGATGTAGTCATCTGCCAGTTTCCCAAAAGTCTCTCAGGGCTACCTAGAATAACTCTGGGGATCTCCATCTTCTCGTTCAGTTATTCTGGCCTGTTAGAATCCAAACAGTGCAGAGATGAAGGATCTTTCTTTGAATACATACTTATAGCTTCTTCTCTCAGAAAACAAGCTGCTAGGTTCACTACCCATGTGGGCTCTTCCTTTGATGATGGAGAGTGAGGAATGCATTTAGAGTCTTTGACCTCTGATCATTACACACAAAGATCACTTGCTTTGACCACTTTTCAGTTAAAGTTCTTCATTTGCATTCCATAAGGCTTCTTTCTCATTTGATGGGTTAGTTCTCATAGACTCATAGACTTTAAGGTCAGAAGGGACCATTATGATCATCTAGTCTGACCTCCCGCATGATGCAGGCCACAAAAGCCGACCCACCCACTCCTGGAATAATTCTCTCCCTTGACTCAGCTGTTGAAGTCCCCAAATCATGATTTAAAGACTTCAAGTTGCACAGAATCCTCCAGCAAGCGACCCTTGCCCCATGCTTCAGAGGAAGGCAAAAACCTCCAGGGCCTTTGCCAATCTACCCTGGAGGAAAATTCCTTCCCGACCCCAAATATGGTGATCAGCTGAACCCCGAGCATGCGGGCAAGACTCTCCAGCCAGACACTTAGGAAAAAGACTTATAGTTACAGGAGTATACACAATGTAAATGTTTGCTATTATATTATAAGGGGATACAGGTAAGTAAAACAATGCATGTACCATCCCATTAGTTTTCATGAAGTTTCAACACCAAATATACTCTTATACATTTAACAATCACTTTAATCTATACTATCACACAAGTGAATTGGCCTGGGGCTTTGGCATGAGCTGGTACCTGATCTATTAGTACCACATGTGGGATTTGGGAACTTAATTGGGACCCTCTTTAGAATAGGACATGCTCAGAGTGTGTAGTCTAGTGGTTAGAGCAGGGGTTTGGTGGTCAACATTTCCTGGGTTCTAGTCTTGGTTCTTCCACTGACTTGCTCTGTGACCTTAAATTTGCCTCCATTCTGTGTGCTTTGGTTGCCTAATCTATGAAATGGGGGAAATATTTCCCTCTCTCCCACAGGTGTTCTGAGGCTTGATTCATTAATGTTCATAAAGCTCTTTAGAGCCCTTGGATGTAAGGCACTATATCTCCAGCAAATATTAGTATTCGGTCTTTGTTTGCCATCAGCGGGAGTTACTTGTACAAGAACAAGTCCTCCAGGAAGCAGATATGTGGAGTTAGAAGGTGCTGTTCCACTGAGTAATAGAAATTCAATATGGAAAAAATCTATTGGGCTAGGCCACTCCACACTGCCCAGTGCAGGTTTGTTGAATATAATCTGTTTTCTAGGGGCTTGTCTATTTTGTTCTATTTTATTCACAATTTTCTCACCATAGCCAGTGTTGCATCCGCTGCTGTTGAACCTCTCTCCTGTTAGTTGGAGCTCCTTTTCATCAAAACACTGAGACAGTCTAATGAGGGGAAAAAACTATGAGCTTTATCAATCATGCCTGCACTGTATGAGCATTCACACGGCACTGAAGAAACTTCCAAAGTCTTGTTCTGGCATTCAGTGGGCTCAGTGTGAAAACTGGGTAGATCCCTTGTGTATTTCTTCTTTGATTGTTCCAAAGTCCTTGTCAGTGATGTTGAGGGGGTATCTGCTCAGTATTACAGAACTGCTTTAGCATTCCTGCTTAAAACAACAGAGATTCCACTTGCTTTTCTGTTTGCCTAGAGCACCTGAACTGTCCGCTATAGTTCTTTCACTATTCCAGCTTGAATTCTACTCTCACCCAGATTCAAAGGGCCTCCTTCATCTTTCATTTATAAATGTGTAAATCCAGAATAGCCACATTGAAATCAGTGGAGGCACACCTGCGTAAAACCAGTGTGTGAAATGAGAATTAGGCCCAAAGCATTATGCAGTGCCCACTGATTGTGTACTTTTATGTGCCAGAGAAAGATGAGAATGTTAGCTAACTCTCTGCTTTAACAAGAATCACTAATCCAATGTATACTGGTCTATATGAAATCTGCTGGTGAATCTGAAATGGAAATACAGCATTTTACAATCATACGAAGAATGTATTGAAATGTTTCACTCATGTTCAGATATGACAATGCTGTGGCCTGGCATTGGGAAATTAGTGGGAATTTGACTTGTTACTTTGCAAATTTCCTTCTATTAGCAATTTCTACTCAAGATTTATAAATATTGTAGAAATAACCTGGAATCATAAATTACCAGTGGAGCCAGAATTCTGTTTCCTATGTGACATTTTTATCAGGACTACAAAGGCTTTTTAAAAATGGACTACAGTTCCCTTGGTTATGCAGAAATTGACCTTATAGAAAGTGGATTACTTATGCGTGTGCCTGTCTAGCTTTCTTAGACATTTCTAAGCTGTCTATCATCTTGGTAATAAAATATTGCATCCCTGTTTTTTGACTGCTTTGCTGACATGGAAGAAAGTGTTTACTCTGAGCATCTTATTTATTATAAGGCTCTAATCTGGTGATTTTTCTTGTTGCAGGATCTGGGAGTCTCCCTTGCTCCAGGCCGCCAAGGAAAATGATGTCCAAACCATCCAGAGACTTCTCACCTGCCATACTTGTGATATTCATCAAAGAGGTAGGGTACTCCATATGCTGTCCATGACTAGGATAGCTGCAAGTAGAGGACACCTTGGGACTGAGCGTCTGGAGGATGGAAATACTTCTCAAGCAGTAGAAAAGGATGATCTTGGCAGGTTGGGGTGAAAACACTCTTTGCGTGAGGGTAGGGAGTCCTCTGGATTGAGTGTGTTACTCTTGGTAAGATTCATCTCACCAGGCTGGCAAAGGAACTTACGACACATATATATGACTCTCTCTCTCCAGGTGCCCTGGGGGAGACAGCTCTTCATGTGGCTGCCTTGTATGATAGTGTGGAGGCCACACAGATTCTGATGGATGCAGCTCCAGAACTTGTCAATGAAGCAATGACATCAGAATTCTATGCAGGTAAGAATGCCAATATGAATAGACATGGGCTGAGGCTGCCGGAATGGCTGGGAGATATGGCATAGTAGCTGAGATTTTGTTAGCTTTGTGTCCAGATTCCTAGGTTCCCTTTATAAAATGGTCTGTTTCAGGGAGTCATATTTTACTGTCACTTAACTGCATTTTCAACAACCCATAGGTGCTGTTGTGTTCCCAACAGATCTCCAGGAAATGAAACCTATGCCATAGTCCTTTAAAAGAGGGTGCATTTAGAGGATCATTTTATCCTTGGAGGATATCCTATTCCCAACTATCACCCCAAAAGCTGAGATCCAATCATTATATCTGGACTCCTAGCTAATCAGGGTCAAGTTTTGAGTGGAAAACCTCCAAGGAAAGATCTAAGTGCTGGAGGAAGTAGTATTGATTCAGTAGGCGATGCTTTTCCATCTAAGTTATTACTGAACCTAGCTTAAAGATGATAAAGTCATTGCGGAAAAACTAAATGGATTCTTTGCTTCAGTCTTCACGGCTGAGGATGTTAGGGAGATTCCCCAACCTGAGCTGCTTTTGTAGGTGACAAATCTGAGGAACTGTCACAGATTGAAGTGTCACTAGAGGAGGTTTTGGAATTAATTGATAAACTCAACATTAACAAGTCACCGGGACCAGATGGCATTCACCCAAGAGTTCTGAAAGAACTCAAATGTGAAGTTGCGGAACTATTAACTAAGGTTTGTAACCTGTCCTTTAAATCGGCTTCGGTACCCAATGACTGGAAGTTAGCTAATGTAACGCCAATATTTAAAAAGGGCTCTAGGGGTGATCCCGGCAATTACAGACCGGTAAGTCTAACGTCGGTACCGGGCAAATTAGTTGAAACAATAGTAAAGAATAAAATTGTCAGACACATAGAAAAACATAAACTCTTGAGCAAGAGTCAACATGGTTTCTGTAAAGGGAAATCGTGTCTTACTAATCTATTAGAGTTCTTTGAAGGGGTCAACAAACATGTGGACAAGGGGGATCCGGTGGACATAGTGTACTTAGATTTCCAGAAAGCCTTTGACAAGGTCCCTCACCAAAGGCTCCTACGTAAATTAAGCTGTCATGGGATAAAAGGGAAGGTCCTTTCATGGATTGAGAACTGGTTAAAGGACAGGGAACAAAGGGTAGGAATTAATGGTAAATTCTCAGAATGGAGAGAGGTAACTAGTGGTGTTCCCCAAGGGTCAGTCCTAGGACCAATCCTATTCAATTTATTCATAAATGATCTGGAGAAAGGGGTAAACAGTGAGGTGGCAAAGTTTGCAGATGATACTAAACTACTCAAGATAGTTAAGACCAAAGCAGATTGTGAAGAACTTCAAAAAGATCTCACAAAACTAAGTGATTGGGCAACAAAATGGCAAATGAAATTTAATGTGGATAAATGTAAAGTAATGCACATTGGAAAAAATAACCCCAACTATACATACAACATGATGGGGGCTAATTTAGCTACAACGAGTCAGGAAAAAGATCTTGGCGTCATTGTGGATAGTTCTCTAAAGATGTCCACGCAGTGTGCAGAGGCGGTCAAAAAAGCAAACAGGATGTTAGGAATCATTAAAAAGGGGATAGAGAATAAGACAGAGAATATATTATTGCCCTTATATAAATCCATGGTACGCCCACATCTCGAATACTGTGTACAGATGTGGTCTCCTCACCTCAAAAAGGATATTCTAGCACTAGAAAAGGTTCAGAAAAGGGCAACTAAAATGATTAGGGGTTTAGAGAGGGTCCCATACGAGGAGAGATTAGAGAGGCTGGGACTCTTCGGCTTGGAAAAGAGAAGACTAAGGGGGGACATGATAGAGGTATATAAAATCATGAGTGATGTTGAGAAAGTGGATAAGGAAAAGTTATTTACTTATTCCCATAATACAAGAACTAGGGGTCACCAAATGAAATTAATAGGCAGCAGGTTTAAAACAAATAAAAGGAAGTTCTTCTTCACGCAGCGCACAGTCAACTTGTGGAACTCCTTACCTGAGGAGGTTGTGAAGGCTAGGACTATAACAATGTTTAAAAGGGGACTGGATAAATTCATGGTGGCTAAGTCCATAAATGGCTATTAGCCAGGATGGGTAAGAATGGTGTCCCTAGCCTCTGTTCGTCAGAGGATGGAGATGGATGGCAGGAGAGAGATCACTTGATCACTGCCTGTTAGGTTCACTCCCTCTGGGGCACCTGGCATTGGCCACTGTCGGTAGACAGATACTGGGCTAGATGGACCTTTGGTCTGACCTGGTATGGCCTTTCTTATGTTCTTATGTCCCAGTATGGTGCTAGAGGGAGATATGCTCCAGGGAGTGCTGTGATTCACTAGAGGTTGGTCTCCTCTCTTAGTCAGTACTGGCCCAAATACCTCACATGTTGTTAGGAGGATGCAGTGCTGCTGGAACGGCTATCTTCCAGATGAGACATAAAACCTAGGCCCTCCAGAGTGGGGTTATTAATTCCAGGGTTTGTAAATTACATTCTACCTTCATTAATTCCCTCTGCATTTTCACTAGGATATGGATTTTTTTCTGTAGGGTCTACTGAGAACTGTATTGTCACTGTGCATTGTTAAAGAGTTGCCTCCTTTTACCCCAGAACCAGCTGCAAGGGAGGAGAGAATATGATCTAGTGGCTCGAGTAGGGGATGGGGAGTCAGGAGACCTGAATTCTAGCCACCATCCTCATAGACTCATAGACTTTAAGGTCAGAAGGGACCATTATGATTATTTAGTCTGACCTCCTGCCCAACGCAGGCCACAGAATCCCACCCACTCCTGTAACAAACCCCTAACCGATGCCCGAGTTACTGAAGTCCTCAAATTGTGGTTTAAAGACCTCAAGGTGCAGAGAATCCTCCAGCAAGTGACCCATGCCCCACGCTGCAGAGGAAGGCGAAAAACCTCCAGGGCCTCTGCCAATCTGCCCTGGAGGAAAATTCCTTCCCTACCCCAAATATGGCGATCAGTTAAACCCTGAGCATGTGGGCAAGATTCACCAGCCAGCACCCAGGAAAGAATTCTCTGTAGTAACTCAAATCCCACCCTATCTAACATCCCATCCTGCTATTGAGCAAGTCACTTAATTTCTCTGCATTTAGTTTCAGGCTAGTGATTCCAGGCTCTTGCACACGGGCTAACGTGAGGTTTAATTGATGAACATTTGTGAAGTGCTCTGAGATCCTCAGCTGGAAAGTGTTACATGAGTGTAAAATATGAGCAGGAGCATAAGTGGAGTTAACGAGGCACTAAAGCACTTCACTGAAAAGTGGTGAGAGAGAAGTTGCAAGTGTAATTCATTTAACAGCAATTAATTTCACAGTTGCAACTCCTATTTTAGGGCTAAGACACAATAAAGGCTGTATTGGTGAAAACACTGGGCAAAATTCTGCTCTCCTTTATGCTGGGGTGAATCCATTGAAGTCACTGGGACAGTCAGTGTAACAGAGATAAGAGTTTGGGCTGCAATTTTCCAGGGACATTTATCACTGACATGCAACTGGGATTCTATGGGAGCTGGGCAGGTGGCTTCCTTAGGGTCCTTTGAACACCCCAGACTTTGCCCATTGGGTTTCTCAGTTATTTACTAATAAAGTGGCCTTGGTTGCACAGTGGATCTCTGAAGTGCCTCTGGTCCCTGTGGTGCAATGTTGGCATTACAAAAGGGGTGTGATTGTGTGTTGCAGGGGAGACTGCTCTCCACATCGCTGTGGTGAATAAGAACTTCAAACTTGTGAAGGCAATGCTTGAGAAGGGGGCTGATGTCAACAACCCACGGGCCACCGGCTACGTCTTCAGACCCAGCAGCCACAACCTCATCTATTTTGGTAGGGCTCCATCTGCAGGCCTTGACTGCCACCAGACTCTTCTTCTCTGGCACACTCTGAGTTCTGTGACCTCTCTGGATCTAGTACGGTCTGCTCTCTTTCTGTCCCTCTCTCTGTCAACAGGGCCCCATGTGCTCTGGGAATTCCTGTGTATGCAACTGCTATGCAATACAGACCTTGCTGCAGAATTGTGCTCTAGAAGTTCAGCTTTCATTTTCTAAAAAATGTTAAATATCTAGCCTTTGTGAAGACCACTTGCCCTAACATGACCTGAATGAAACCAATGGAGTGATATCTGCCTGAGTCTGCAGCCAGCCTGTAGTAATAGCTCTGTGACGAGCCTACTTACCCATTCCTTTCATTTGGGTGCTAACTCAGAAGCCTAATGATAACCAGGGCTGCCGAAAGCGGGTTAGGGCCCCGGTGAAAAAAATTTTTTGGGCCCCCCAGCAAGGGCGGACCGGCTCAACAGGGCCGACGAGAGGGAGGGAAGCTGGGCATGGAATTTTTTTGGGCCCCCCAGCAAGGGCGGACCAGCTAAACAGGGCCGACGAGGGGGGGGGAAGCCAGGGAAGCCGGGCCCCGGGCCCCTTTCCGGACCGCCGGGCCCCAGTAATTTGTAATGGCTTCCCCCCCCCTCTCGTCAGCCATTATTATGCCATTGTTCAACTCCCAGACCAGGGACAGTTAAAACTGAAGTTTTATTAACTTTAGTATAAAAAAACCAAAGAAATACACCTTGTAGAAGCCCCATTACTGCTCAGTCCTTAGAGCACACCCATCTCTGTGTCTGCAACCAGAGCATCTCTTTTGACCTCCTGAGCAGACTTTCAGTCCTTAAAGGGATAGGACACAGAAGAACATAAGCCTGACATTGACTTCTGAGTGCTACACTCCCCACTCATAAATGTAATGTCATCCCAACATTTCTATTAACAAAATATATCATACAGTCCATCCATTTGACTTATTAGCAGTCATCCAAGTTCCACAAGCTTGTAACAGTCATTCTCAAGTTAGTCTTTGAGTATCTTCCTCTGTAACAAGCTCTGGTACTGACAGTGAAACCTTCTGCAAGTAAATTTAGTTTATTTCACATTCAGCAGAAAGTTTCTGTGGCAATTTTAGTTCCATTAGCCAACTGAACAGTCAGTTCTGAACACCTCAAATTCCCAAAGATATTCATATCTTATGGAATAACAGTTCCTATACGATCAGTGCTATAACCATGTCATGCCAAGTTACTGGGCATATGGCAAGTTAGTTAGAAAACATACCTCTCACCGAGCCTCAGTGGGTCACAGCTGAGGATGCCAGATTCAGTACAAGCTGCTGAGAAATGGGGCAGACTCACCCCAAACTGGTGGTTATTCTACCAAGCCAGTAATGACAGTAAAATTCTGTCTCACCACATTGGTTAACACGAAGTCAGCCCTTATTTCACCACCCCAACACTAGACTTTGTGATGAGTGGCTATTGAAAACCAATTTAATCAAACCAAGGTTTCTTCTGATCTCAAGAGACCAGCCACTTAGCCAGGTAAATATATAGCTCAGATCTTAGCCAATAATCACACTGCTGCCAATCTGTTAGTAACTGAAATTTAAAGGTTTATTTATAAGAGAAAATAAATAGAACAGAGTTAAAATGGTTAAAGAAATCATGTACATACAAGAGTTTGAAAAGTTCTTATATCAGGTTTGAAGCAGTGATGGAATAAACTGCTAGTTTGCAAATTTCTCTCTGGAACTTACCCAAACAGCTTGGGGTCATCAGTCCTTGATTAGAGCTTCCTTGTTATTATATGCCCAAAATGGAATCCAGAGTCACATGACCCTTACATTCTTTGAAGACTAACAGGAGCAGCCTTTACCCATATTCTGGCTAACGTGTCCACAGGAAGTCTCACTGGGTCAGGAGCAGCTTCTTCTATGGCCCATTGCACTGGTTTACAATTTTTGAGAAGTCGTCTGCTTCAGAGATAAAATGTGATATTTATTATGTATTTTGATGTGCTGAATTCAAATATGACAATTAAAACAACTGATTGGCTACTGTTTCTAAGATATTTAAGTTTTTACATTTTATGTCTATGTATATTGTGTAGATAGTAGAGTTTTAATAATAAATTGTAAACCTAGGTCTTTTCATGTGTTTATGGTTGCTTTACATGATAATATTTCACCTGTCCTGTTTATGTAACACTTTAAAAATCAGCAAAAGGGTTATATAAATAAAATTTATTATGAAACAAAAGGCAAAAAACTATTATGTACATAGTTTAGTCCTATTCAGTGTCTACTCGGCGCTTCTTGGCTTGTCTCTTGTATTCATTAAATGGAGCATCTCTTGTCACTGTCCAGCAATAGTCTGCAAGCATTGATGGGCTCCATTTGCCCTGATAGCGTTTCTCCATTGTTGCAATGTCCTGGTGAAATCGCTCGCCGTGCTCGTCGCTCACTGCTCCGCAGTTCAGTGGAAAAAAATCTAGATGAGGGTGCAAAAAATGTATCTTTAGTGACATGTTGCAACCAAGGCTTTTGTATGCCTTGAGGAGGTTTTCCACCAACAACCTGTAGTTGTGTGCCTTGTTGTTTCCGAGAAAATTTATTGCCACTAACTGGAAGGCTTTCCATGCCGTCTTTTCCTTGCCACGCAGTGCATGGTCAAATGCATCATCTCGAAGAAGTTCACGAATCTGAGGACCAACAAAGACACCTTCCTTTATCTTAGCTTCACTTAACCTTGGAAATTTTCCACGGAGGTACTTGAAAGCTGCTTGTGTTTTGTCAATGGCCTTGACAAAGTTCTTCATCAGACCCAGCTTGATGTGTAAGGGTGGTAACAAAATCTTCCTTGATTCAACAAGTGGTGGATGCTGAACACTTTTCCTCCCAGGCTCCAATGACTGTCGGAGTGGCCAATCTTTCTTGATGTAGTGGGAATCTCTTGCACGACTATCCCATTCGCAGAGAAAACAGCAGTACTTTGTGTATCCAGCCTGCAGACCAAGCAAGAGAGCAACAACCTTCAAATCGCCACAAAGCTGCCACTGATGTTGGTCATAGTTTATGCACCTCAAAAGTTGTTTCATGTTGTCATAGGTTTCCTTCATATGGACTGCATGACCAACTGGAATTGATGGCAAAACATTGCCATTATGCAGTAAAACAGCTTTAAGACTCGTCTTCGATGAATCAATGAACAGTCTCCACTCATCTGGATCGTGAACGATGTTGAGGGCTGCCATCACACCATCGATGTTGTTGCAGGCTACAAGATCACCTTCCATGAAGAAGAATGGGACAAGATCCTTTTGACGGTCACGGAACATGGAAACCCTAACATCACCTGCCAGGAGATTCCACTGCTGTAGTCTGGAGCCCAACAGCTCTGCCTTACTCTTGGGTAGTTCCAAATCCCTGACAAGGTCATTCAGTTCACCTTGTGTTATGAGGTGTGGTTCAGAGGAGGAGGATGGGAGAAAATGTGGGTCCTGTGACATTGATGGTTCAGGACCAGAAGTTTCATCCTCTTCCTCTTCCTCGTCTGACTCAAGTGAGAATGATTCTGGTGCATCAGGAACCGGCAGTCCTTCTCCGTGGGGTACTGGGCGTATAGCTGATGGAATGTTTGGATAATGCACAGTCCACTTTTTCTTCTTTGACACACCTTTCCCAACTGGAGGCACCATGCAGAAGTAACAATTGCTGGTATGATCTGTTGGCTCTCTCCAAATCATTGGCACTGCAAAAGGCATAGATTTCCTTTTCCTGTTCAACCACTGGCGAAGATTTGTTGCACAAGTGTTGCAGCATATGTGTGGGGCCCACCTCTTGTCCTGATCTCCAATTTTGCAGCCAAAATAAAGGTGATAGGCTTTCTTAACCATAGTGGTTATACTGCGCTTTTGTGATGCAAAAGTCACTTCACCACAAACATAGCAGAAGTTATCTGCACTGTTCACACAAGTACGAGGCATCTCTGCTCACTTTGGCTAAACAGAAATGTGTCCCTTTGCAAAATCAAACACTGACAAATAAGAGAGCACGACACTGTATGTTTTCTAGAGCTGATATAGGGCAATTTGTTCAGCAGAGTGATGTAAGCTTCGTTATGATTGCATTATCCATGACTTCTAGGAATAACATGATGCAATTCATATCCTGTATGACGCAATACCAGCTTCAGATTGCATCATTCATTGTTTTGCCTAAAAAGCAAGTACTGTCCAAACCCAGTCATAGATTTATTCATAGATCCAGTCAAAGATGTATTTTAGTCATTTCTGGTTTAAATTGAGATCCCTTCCCTTTATAACTCACTTATCCTCCGCCATTCCCAAGTCAAGGGTCGTATATACTGACCCAATAGCATATCTTGAAAACTAGAGCCAATCAACAATTTTAAGCATCATTTTC